>CAVNYN010276487.1:0-13905 GCA_963692815.1 Nyctanthes arbor-tristis
CTATATTAGTTTCACACCCGTACATTTACAGACTACTATGTTTCACACATGTGCGTTTTATGGACATATTATGCTGAGAAAATAAAATATAATATAGTGGGAGAACATAAAATCATGAAATTATACAATCAGACAGAAAAAAATTGAAATATATTAGGCAAATATGAGATATATCTAACAAAAATATAATATGTAGATAGAGTTTTAAAATAAAAATATTAAATTAATATGTAGATAGTCTCAAAATAAAAATATTAAATTAAATAATAAAAAAGAAAAGTATAACAATAAGGAAAAGTATAATAATAATAATAATAATAATAATAATAATAATAATAATAATAGAATAATGAAGTCAGTAAGTTGGTTTTTTAAATAAGCCAGACAATGAGCGGGAAAATTATTTATAATTGTGCCCGACAATCGAATTGAGCCAAACAAACGCTGCTTATATATATATATATATATAATTGGAATAAGAGAGGTTTTAGTGGAAATAAAGGGAAATAAATCTTCTTCTTCTTTTTTTTTTAACCAATAATTCAAACTTTCAATTTTTGCTATAAGAAAAATTCATACATTTTCAATTGTTCTAATTTTTATGACTTGAATATCAATCAAATCTCAATTATCATTGCTTATTTAGGTTTAAACTTCGGCTAATTTGGTGAGTTGTTGCATAGCTTCTTGAGAAGGGAAATGCCTAAGCTTTTCACAATGAAATAGGTATAATTCGTGGAGAGCCGACAAATTTCCAAACCAATCAGGCAATGCTTCAATCCCAAAATCATGAAGCCACAAAAATTTCAGGGAAGTGAGATGTTGAAGTTGGTCCGGCACTGGCAGTGTAACCCAATCGGCCCGACCATATAACTCTAGTTTCTCGAGAGATTTGATGTGTTGGATGCCATCAAGAATGTCTTCGAACTAAGTGAAATCCATTGAACATGAGAATCTCCCAATGCTCAATTCTCTTAAGCATCGCAATATCTTCATTCCACTTATTAGTTTTGGAAAGGAAGTGAAATTATTGCAGTCGTGCACCTCTACCTTCTGTAGAGACGTATTGAAGATTTTACATGGTAGGCTCCTAAGACTGTCACTGTGCACAATTTCCAGGTGCTGAAGGGAAGAGAGGCTGCCGTTTTCTCCAATTGGATCAAGAATCAATTCCAGATTTCTACAATTGATTATATTTAATGACGCCAGGCTGTATAGATCGTCTTGTAATTCCTCCAATCCTTCGCAAGATGTAATGAACAGGCTCTGAAGAGCAGCTCCATCACCCTGCCAGTTAGGAAGATGAGTCAAGTTTGGACATTCAAGTAAAACAAAACGTGCAAGATTTTGATTTAAACGTGCAAGATTTTGATTTTTGTAAAATAAGCTATCAGGAAGTTGAGATGCCCTGATATCCTGCAGATTCTGAGAGATGCTAAATTGCTGGCATATGAGAGAATGTTTGCCAATGGTATATCGCTATCCGTATAATCAATCAGAAATTCTTTGAGGCAGGGGAAATGGCTAGGAGCAGTGTGAAGTTGTGACAGTTTTCAATCTCCAAATACTCAAGGCAAGGAAATACCTGCATCATGTCGGCTTGAGGCGCTTCTGCCCACTCCGTTAGGTTTGGCATTAACTTAATTATGAGGCTTTTAAGTGATGGGAATGATACTCTTGTTGTTTGACCATCGTTACTACTGGTTGAGCTGCAAACAGTAGCACCATAAAATGATGGTCCTAGTGATCTTGCATTAGTCAGATCATCTAAATGTAGATACTTGAGGAGTGGCAAGTGCCCGAGCATTGGTACTTCTATGCAGTTGTAACATTTTCTGAGCTCAATCTTGATCAAATTATCAAGTTTCAACATCTTCATATTCCATAGTGGAAAGTTTTTACCTCTAAGTCCTTCAATCTTTAAACACTTCAAATTTGGGTGAGGCTGGAGGCCGTCCAGCACGCTTCCGTCCTTTATTCTGCTTTCAGAAGCATTTTCATTTCCCACGTCACTTTCTGAGGATACACTTTCGTGAGCAGTGTAGCTTTCGTCTGATGTATTCCATGTAAATTTTAACTTGAATATATTGGTTTTCCACCCAAATTGGCCTCCTCAGCTTCTTCTTTGTTTTCCACTAGTTCAAGATTGCGTATCTCTAGTCTCCCTTGAAGGTTCTTCAGGTATCCCAACTCTGCTATTTGACAGACTTCGTTGTTACTCACATTAAAGAACAGCAAGGTTTGGAGACAAGACGGCCTTCTAATTTGAGGTGGCATGAGAAAATATTCATCTGCAAAAAACTGGAGATGCCTCAGACTAGCCAAGTCTTGTAGCTTTTCTTGAAGGTCTTCAAGAGGGCAGTTCATAATGTTCAATGTTTGCAAGTTGTAAAGCTTGCAAACAGAATCCGGCAACCTTGTGACTTTATTGTCTGACAAATCAATACATCTTAGATGAATCAACTTGCCAATTGAGATCGGGCATTCTGTTATGAGAGCTTTGCATAGAACTAGAGTACGCAAGTGTCTGAAGTCTGGCAAATTCTTCCACAGAGTACTGTTTTTCGAAACCAATGTGCGTACATAGCTTGTTTTCTCTTTTGTGATCTCCAGTTCTTCTTCTTCTTTAAGTATTGCAAGGTATCCGATCTTTGGAATGTTATCTCCGGTGTGGTCCTCAGCAATAATAGAACTTTTTGATTTCGAAACTGAGCATGCAAGATCATGCACACGATCATGCATCTTACAGTATCTGATATTGCCATACTTGTCCTTTTTGGGCTCCTGCAAAAAGGAACTTTGACACAAGATGTTGAAAAATCTATTGCCAATAGTCTCCATATTGAATCCCTGATTATCTGGAAGAAATCCTTCTGCCACCCACAGTTGAATTAACTGTTCTCTTTGTATCTCTGTATCCTTAGGAAATATTGAACAATAGGCAAAGCATTCTTTAAGTGATGAAGAAGGTAAACGATCGAAGCTTATCTTTAGTACCTCCAATATACTATTCTCATCTCCTTCAATTTTGGAAGGCCCAATCTGCTGAATTTTGATTCACTCGTCTCTTTCCTTTCCTCTTAGAACTGTCCCCATTAGTTTTGCTGCTAACGGTGAACCTCTACATTGGCAAGCAATCTCCTTTCCAATGGTTTGAAAATGATCTGGTACTCCTGCACCATCGAATGCCCTTGCTTTAATTATGGACCAACAATTTTTATCTGATAATCTCTCCAAGCCGTACATATAATGCCGGTTTACAATTGAGGCCACTTTTTCATTCCTTGTGGTGACAATAATGACATTTCCTCTATTAGGATTAACTCCCACAAAGGGATCTTTGAAATCATCCCAATCCCCTGGTTTTTCATTCCACAGATCATCAAGAACAAGCAATCATCTTTTACCTTTTAGCTTCTCTCAAAGCTTGTTCAGGATAGTTTGTCTGCTATCTTCATAAGAAGTTACTTTTAACAACTCCGAGATCCTTTTAAAGAGGTTGACAACATCAAGATTTTCTGAAACACACACCAAATTCTCTCGTCAAATTGTTTCTCAATTCGTGGGTGATTAAAGATATGACGAGCTAATGTTGTTTTGCCAATCCCACCCATTCCAACAATGGGAAAGACAGAGAAAGCCTCATCCATTTCACACGTTATCAGCTCCAAGAATTTTGCTTCGTCATTTTCTTTTCCAACAAAGACTGGATCAGCAGTAATGGGGTCAGTTTCCATGACAAAAGGGTGAGAGAGAGCAGATTCTATGACCCTCCTCTCAAAGCGACGGCGATCAGCTTCTTCGTTGATTCTTTTCAAGTTTGAATTTATGTTCTGGATTTTGTGAGCCATTTTCCATCTAAATGCCAAAGGGGAATAAAAAGACATTTTAAGCATCCCTTTGGCTTAATGTGGTTCTTCATCCCTAATATACGGTGCAGATTTTCATATTTGATCTCATCGAACACGTTTTCAGCATCATAGGCAACATCTTCAAGTTTCTTGAGCCAGCGCTGGACGGCCTTATCGGTAACTTGGCGACTGTAGGCATCTTCCAGGACTTATTTGATTGAAAGCAAAGAATCCGTCAAATCTTCCAATTCTCGCTTGAAACCTCTCACCAAATTGAATTCTTCAGTAGCCATGGCAAACAACTTCTCCACCAAAAGTTTCACTACCTCAGTAGACATAGTTTCCATTTTCTTGCTCTGGAAATATTCTGTATGTGGTTTATTTTCTAGAGGCGAAGAATGAGAGCAGAATTCAATAGAGTGCAAATAATTTTAGATTTATCTCATTCAATGATTCAGTTACATATGCTAAATAGTTTTCCTCACATTTTAAGTTTAGAATACCTTAAAACTACCCCTTGTCTGTAATCTGTCCCAAAGATACGGAAAAGAGAGGTGGGAAAATGATAATTCACAGACAAGTTTTGGTGGATTCCAACTCACCTCATGACAAGAGAAAAGAATCATGCGTGATAATTAACTCTAGCTTTGCCTAAAGATAATTGAACGTACGCGATTCTGGAAGAGAGCCCCAGTGTGCTCCTGTCGAGGGCAAATTTGGTATCAACTCAGTTATTGCCATCCAACCGTTATATAGGCCAAACTTTTCAAATAGATATACTGTTAGTGAATGATTTCTATTCAAAATAGAATTATGCCATGACAGTGTCATCCATATACTTCGTAAAACCCACATTTATACATGACTTTTTACCATCATTTTCTATTTCTATTCTAAAATGGAATTGGTTGGCTAAGGGAAGCTTATATCCAAAATGTTCACCCGCGAGAGGATCACGGGATTACACCGCCACCCTACCTATATGGGGGCTGTTATTAGCCCTCCCACATGTGGGTGGGACCACCCACATGTTCTGAAATACCAAATAAATGCGAATTGAAATGTTCTAAAACCACGCAAATGACATAACTCAATAATTATATTTACGTCACTCATTTTATTAAACCTACCACATTTTTATTAAAGTAAACATAGATAATCTTTCTTTCTTATAATATTTAAGCCCTTGAAAGTTTTTTTATATTTTTTTATTGAATTTTTTATTTAATTATCCACTCATGTTCTTAATGCTTGAATATTTTTTTAAAAAAAATTGATTTTTCTACATTAAAATGGTAAGAAAATATTTTATGATAATAAGATGTTAAAAATAAAAATTTGATCGGAAATATAAGTTAATGGTGTAAGCGCAAAGAAGTAAAAATATAAAGGATAATAAGTATAATTAAAATATAGTGTCAATATATCTACTTATACTCAAAATCTTAATCAAACATGCTGTCACATCAATTATCTTCGCACTTCTTTGTAAACAATTATGTACAGTTGACATTTTCCGGTCGTGAATGATAGGTATAGATCAACCTGAACAAAATAGTTGTTCATTTAAAAATTTTAACAATTCTTGTAATAAAATTTTTGGAATCAAGATATTATACGATACAAGATTTTATGATAATAAGATGTTAAAAATAGAAATATGACAAAAAATAAGTAAATGATGAAAATTTAAAGAATTAAAAATATAAAAGATGATAAGTATAATTAAAATGTGATATCAATATAATCATCTATACTCAAAACCGTAATCAAACATGCTGTCACGTCAATTGTCTTCCCACTACTTTGTAAAAAATTATGCACCGTTGACATTTTCCAGTCGGTAGTTATAGATCAACCTGAAAAGAATAGTTATAATTGAAATAATTAAGCAACCTGAAGATAATGTAAAGATTTATGTGCTTGTATTATACGGCAAGGCTACTTTTCCACCTAATCCGTTCCTCTTAATATTACGCAAGACATTTATAATTTATTTGCAAGTTGCTTTCAAGGGAATCATGGGGAAATTGTTTTGCTATTTATAATTTATTTACAAATTGCTAGTAACTTATTCAAGAAATCAGGGAAGACTGCTTTGATATTTATAATTTATTTATAAGTTACTATCTATGTTAATAGCTGAAAAACATTAGTTTCGATAGATCGTTATATGGTCCTATATGGTGCCATATAACCACATGACGTGTATCGAGACATGTTATATGAGAAACCACAACCATATAGCATGTATCGTCATATGGTGCCATATTCATTTTTATTCTTATGATGTGCGAGAGCTCATGAATCACAATGCATTTTCTTGTGAAAGAGAGTTGATTTTCTTTTTAAGTGTACACATTGCAGTTTTTAAAAAATTCATTACAACTTGCATATCGCTAACTTGATGAAATATTTAAGATATAAAATAATATATATCACTCGAAGTCTACAATATTTTGGAAAAGAATTAGCATTATTGAGTAATTTAATGATTAATAATTTAGTATGGCGAAAATGGATGTGATAACTAATCACCATTTCAGTTAAAAGTTGATGAGACAAATCTAATTCACTCATTTTCACGCATAAATTTTACTGACAAAGAAGTGTTTATTAGAAAAGTAAAGAAAAATATTAAATGATGTAAAATATAATCGTATCCAATTTTGGTGTGGTACATATTCATGCCACATGGCCGTATGTGGCGCCACATGGTGTCATACATTCGACGCTTCATTTCACATATAATATAGGTCAGAAATGCACAAAACAATTCAACTTTGACTTTTAAAAATTAGCTCCTAGTCTCCTACACAGAAGAAGTAAAGTTTGGGCTTTAAACTCGATTTCATATAAGGATTTTTTAATTTATGTAGCATGCATTGATGAATATGCATGTGACGGGAAGTACTACAACAACACCACTGGGATTGACATAAAATTATAGTCAAATTCTAATCTAACTAACAATTGATTCCTCGTTTGTTGGACATTTCTCAGCAACTACATTGGACCATTTTGTTCCTTGGTTTTTCTGGTTTTCATGTTTCTGGTCGATTGTATAGATATCAACTCCAGTTTTGGATTTATAGTGTTACTGTTCAATTTGAAAATCCGCTTAATGTCATATTCGTTTCCCAATTCAGAATAATAATATGCCGATAACATATAGTATATATAGTATGTGTACAATCAGAAATGGATGTCGAACCATGGGATATCTGGATCTTGGGGTGATAAACTCTTGCTGTATTTGTTGTTGATGAAGATAATATGTAATATAAATATATAAACATGTCTCATGTTTTTCGATTGAGTGGCTGAAATAGTTGTAAACAATTTAGTGCTGGAATTATTATTCAAATTGAGTGGTTGATTGAGTGGGTGGAATTATTATTCAAATTAACAATTTAGTGGCACAATAATGTTTTGAGCATACTAGCCTAAACTCTAAGCCATCTAGTTTAGCATGCGACATTGTCTTTTGAATCCTTGATCACAAAGCTTACAGGGACTCCATAAACACGATTTTGCGCAAAATGGAGCCAACATTTTTTACCCATTGCTTGGGCGTGCATTACAATGGTGCAAAGTTGAAGCTCAGATCCATTTTTTTCCCCTTTTGCTTTTAAAATTATGTGTTTAAACCATATGGGGGTCTTGTTGAATGTCGTCTTCTTCTGTATGTAACGTAATATAGTTCAGTTTTATCTCTGATAGCACATGAGAGATGGCTGAACTATTCGTCATGAGCATATGAGACAGTTCGACTTGATAATATTGAAATCAAGTAAAATTTAAGTAGTATTACATCCTAAGTAGGAGGTTTCAAAATCCAGTAGCATATATTGCTATTACATGGAATAAAATAGATAGTTTAGGCTTTAAGAACAAGGAACATAATCAATTACTCTATTTGAGTAAATCAAACAAATAATAATGATAATAAAGAGCAAGCATTGGCAGATGAAGCGGGGCCTTCAAAAGAAAAACAACTTCATTCACTTCCGATATCTTTAAAGACCGCAAACATGTCACCATTAATATAATCATTATCGACCAAGCTGACCAAGAAATAATTCCTTTGTACCTGCATAACCACCAAAAAGAAAGTGTAAAAAGAATGGCCCTTTCTTCTAGTGGGGTGGGGGAATGGTACAGAGAATTATAATACGAAATTATTATAGGCTAGTGAGAATCAGACCTCTTCAAGTAATTTTCTGGATGGATCAGACTCTGGATAGAGGTTCGCCCATCCTCTTGACCAAATTTCAAATGCTTCATCTTTCCATACCATAAAGCTAGCAGGATCCACAACAGTTGGTTGTATAATCTCCCTTGCTGGAAAAACACCCCATGTGACAGCATTTACATCAGTTTTGTTGACGTTGGAAAACCAGCTTCCATCTTTATTGACAGCCATGTAGGTAAGAAGTGAGAAAGATTTGCATTTCTCGACCAGAGCATTCAACTTCTGTGGAGAACAGAAGAACTCCAAGTAGGCCTTCTGATAAACATATCCACCAGGCCCACCCCATCCTGCAATACCATATTTGAGCACAAAGAGTAAGCGGGTGCTGATAAAATACATCATCCATTGGGAACTTTCTCTAGTTTCTTGGGATGGACATGCAGATGTGTTTTATTTCCTTTCCCTTACATTGGGCATATCATTAGCATAAATGCTTTTGTGTGCACCCGTGGGTGAAGGGACAGAAAGAGAATTGGAGATATCATTCAACATCACGATCCAACATCAACAACCGGCAATAAAAGAGGAATGTTTCACTTGTTGATTCATAAATCACAATTGACTTGATTCATCACAAATAAACATAGCAAATTATTTAAGAGGGATTCAAAGGATAGCTGGTAATATTAAGTATGAACAAGGCCCACAGCATATCAGCCTGTGGTACATATTAATCACGACGCTCTTCCGATCTCAACATTTTAGAAAATCTAACCCTTCACTGATATCCAATTTCAACCGATGTTCCATTCAACAGAACAAATCTCCCCATTCATTTTGTAAATTCATGAACTTACAAATTTATTTTCACGAAACAAACACCCACTAAATTAACTTGTACACTATTATCATGAAAGAAATCTGTTATATGGCAGTGTGTCCATGTCAAACATGCATCTCATGTCGGATCCAGACACTCTTAATACACTCTAGGTTACGTGTCCAACAGGCAAAGTGCCCCTTATCTCCCCTAATTCTGCACCACTTTATATCGTATAACAGGAAAGGAAATAACCAACTTCTACGTAGAGAGGTCTCTTGCTATGGTAGCTTGTTCATGTCAGACACGCTTGTCATGTCATCTCCGACTCCTACACTCTTTGAGACTATCCAGGATATGCATCTGATAAACAAAGTGCTACAGATGTCTCTTGCTATGATAGCACGTCCAACATGTCGTGTTGTCTCAAACTCCTATCTGGGACATGTATCTAACAAATAAAGTGCCCTCGTCTCCCCTAATCCTTGTAAGTCCTAGAATACACAGTTTAGAGACAACTCCACGTGCCATGTCCTACGTTAAAACTTTTATTAGTTGAATCTAAATTTTAAGTACTGAAATCTGAAATCTACAAGTCAAAAATCACATGTCGACAAGTTTGCATTGTGTAGTGTCCATGTCCATGTCCCTGCAACCTAGCTTGTCCAACCAGCTAATTAACTGCGTACCTTCATAAGTTGATGAATTTATATATTGCAAGAATAGATGCAGTTCCGTAACCTCTCCAAATGAATATATGAACAGAAACAGAAAAAAGTAAAAAGACTGAAATATTACCTACGGTAGGAGAATCAGACTTTGCACCATTAACTGCTGGCTGGCTGTTGATAGTGAGGAAGCCTTTCAAGTTTATGTTACCAAGTTGTTCATTGATTATCTTTGTCTCTGGATGGAGCCCATCTAGTTCGGACCAAGGACTACTCCTCAGTTTCCCAAGACAGAACTTCATAAATTTCTGGTGGATAAGAAGAATTACATTAGGACAAGGCTCACATAAAAATTAGATTTTTTAAGAATGGGTTTCAAACAGAACCATACCTCATAAATATCTGAGACATCTTTCAAAGGAACAGCCCATTCTTCATGAAGTTTCTTATCGCGTGACCGTGATCTCATGAACTGTTGAAAATTTGAGGATTGCATCAGATATTGATAAGAAAATTAGTCTCTTAAGCAGAAAAAAATGAGAAAAGAACAGCAAGAAATCAATTAAATGAAAACATAGGAAGGAAGATATATTGCCAAGAAACAATAACCATCTAGTTGCTCAAAGCAACATCTCAAAAATCACCAAACAAGAACCAAAACAAAAGAAATGGTGAACTGAGAATAAGAATGTGAAAGTTTAATTTTTATTTGGCAAGTTTAATTAAATAATTGTGCAGAATTGTAAGGTACAATCCTTATAACCCAAAAATGAAAAAGAAAAAAAAAAAAAAAAAGATAGAAAAGAAAACTAAAGAGAGAAAACTGGTCCTTCAACTCCTTTTCATTGAGTGCAATTCGATTGCACATAAACCAACTTAGTAAATTTTTTGCTCATTTCAGGGTTGTTTGCCTCTATCAGTTGATTTTATAATACAAGATTTCAGTGTTGTGAATGCTTCCATTAGATATTTGTAATGTTCAATTTCCTTGATGGCCCATGAAATTATAATAATTATAGAAGAAAATACATGGGCCTGGTACAAAGTGCCATTCTAGATTGCAATAGTTTAGGTTTAGAATAGAACCTATGTTTTTCCTATTCATGCTCAAAGGAAGATTTTATCTTCCATAGCATCAGAACGACAAAGAAGCAAAATTACTAAGATCTCTAGTGCGTGATAATAATTAGATTATGCTGGCACTGCAGAGCAAAGAACTAGGATGAAATGATTTGAACTCACCTGATAATCACTAAGTGCTCCATATGATGCATTTCGAGAATCTCCCCATCGCCCAGTTGGGTATTGGTCCCAACCTATTGTCCGTGAGATGTAACTTTTTGGACGATTAGCCCTGCAATCATAGCAATAACAGATCATATGAGTACATATTCTCAGTAACAGAACAAAGGCATCTAATAGACCCTCATGCAATATATCTACATACCAGAATATAGGACGAACATCTTCTTTGACACGGAAAACATTTGTAGGACGCCTCCAAGGCAAGGACCTTGAGATTTTGGATTCTTCGATAAGTCCAAGATTCTGCATGCGCAACTCTATATCAACCCTATAATTTCAGCTATGAATAAAGCTTTTAAATTGAAGTTGCAAAGTAGATAAAACAGAGACAAACCAACAATATTCCCAGTGCAGATTTTTCCATGTTTAAGGTGTAAAGATGTAATGTTTTGATCCCACTAGCCAAAATCTTCTTGCACATTTCTGTTCCTAGATGAATTCCATAAGCCCTAACAGCTTCTTCATTGTCCTTGATGGGATCCAAAGCAGCTGTAATCTCAGGGGTTATCTACAATATGCAGTTAGAGAAAAGAATAAGGTAAAATTACAAACAGCCTGAATGCATGAGAGATCCATGAGGTTCCATATCTTCTTTAGTAAAGATGGAGCGTATACATAATCAAATTAACATTATATTGAACACACAGATAACATTGTTTGACATAAAGAAATAGATGAGAAAAGCAGCAGTACGTCTCGAATGAGATAGCCGTATTCAACCTTAATAACTAATAAATTCAATAAGCTAGTGGTGGAAAGAGATCGAATTTAATGAACTTCGCAGAGAATTCTACCAAAAACCTACTCTAAGATGCATGCATAGTGATTCTCCAAATGGCCTTCAAAAGCTAGTCTCAACCTCCAGTTCCCATAAATTCAAATTCTAATAGATTGTGCTTCTGAATAAACATAAGCTGTGTTGAGATGGTGAAAGCCACATGGCTGGAGATAGTGATGATTCTATTATATAACTCAACTGACCATAGACTGTCACTAGACAACATGCCGCCATCCCATAACAGTGATCACTAACAGTTCTCTAAACTATCAGAAATAACATAAACCACTAAAACAGAATCTAAAAGCAAAACTATGACTGAGAAGCTGCTAGTATCGTTAGGTTAACTCATTTACCAGCCATCCAATTCTTGGATGTAATAAATTCTACGACAGTAAACCATCTACAGTTCCACACAGATAAAATCTCCTGGCTTCTCAAGAGGAATAGCAATCTAACAGGGTTTATGGCCAACACAATAATATTAAAACTAGTGCAATTGATATCTTTACAGAGTACAATAAGCATAATTAATGTAAAGCGATATCAAGCACAGTGCACACCTTAGTTTTGCAGAAACTAGTCATTCGGATGAAGCCCTTGTAATTGTTAATAGGCATAATCCCCGGAACAATGGGGCAGGTGATTCCAATTTGACGACAGTCATTAACAAATTTAAGGAAAATATCAGTATCATAGAAGAGTTGGGTAACGATAACTTCGCCGCCAGCATCGACCTGAGCAGGAAAAGTCAGTAAAAATGGGAATATAAAATTATAGTCATCACATTATTTTTACTCAAGGGCAATCATTAAAATTTTCGGAAGGGTGAGGAAACCTTTTTCTTGAGATAAGCAAGTTCATTCCGATACCCCTCCTCTGTTACCACTCCATTTTGAATCACATCAGGATGTCCCTCTGAGATTGACTAAGTATGTATTATAAAGCAATTCAGATAAGGGTATTAAAATAATTGCAGCATAGCAATATTTAATCAAACGAATTTATCTTTAAAAAAAAAAAAAAAGAATTAATATCACATAAATCACTGTTGTGAACAAAAATGTTCATAATCAATATTAATATTGGACCTTGCATCATTCATCAACTACTTCTTGATGCAAGAGAACAAGGCCAATCAACTGGCTGTTAATTCAGCCTGTCTGTGGAGCAAAATTGCTAGTTTTGAGTATCAAGTGTTGTAACTTGTAATAAAGATTCATTATTACCTTTATTTTTAAATTTAGTAGCGGGAAACAGATGCTTCTGGCCTTTCATTTGCTTCCTTTCTTATTTGTTTGGAAAGGACATTCAGACAAATTTTGCATTGAATTTCTCTATGGAGATATGTGCACATGTGGCAAACACATCTGCCACATCGGCACCCAATGGTGCCACATGGCGCGCACGTGGGCATCCATGAGGCAGCCACGTGTGCACCTCGTGGCACAAAATGTGCATGTGGTCTCCATAGAATAAAATATACGGAAGCACATTTTGGCTTTGATTTTGTATTATTCATCCTTTTTCTCTTGCTAGCTAATTTGATGAAATTAGTTATAAGGATCTGTGATCAACAAGAATTAAGAAATAAATACTTAAAAGATGTAACTGGTGAGATTTTGATAAATACTTAAAGGCCCCCTAAGAAAGAAAAAAAGTGCGGAATCGGACCTGGATAACCAGCAACAGTGATCCCAAAGTAGTCACCATACTGAGCACGGATATGCTTCACCTGCACAAGAAGAAAAGACATTCAATAAAATAAACAATTCACCAATCCCCAATCACTACAGCTGAATTAAAGTAGCAAAATTTAGCATAAGTAGGCATGAAAGAGTTGATGTACCAAAGAATCCGGCAACGAATCAGATCTAAGATTCAATGTAAAATTGAGGTGAAAACGAGACAACTTACAAGGTCGAGGGCGCAGGCGAATCCACCTTCCACCTGGACGAACTTGTCCTGGCCGTGAGGGGGGTCACCGCGGAGGGCGAGCACATTTTGTATCCCATTCGACTTGATAGTAGTAAGAGCGTGATCAATCTTCTCAACCGGCATATTGGTACAGGTAAGATGCATCATAGTCTCCACACACACCATGTTCTGCATCCTTCTTGCAATTTCCAGCGTCAGATCCGCAGTGGAACCACCAGCCCCCCATGTTATATCACAAAAGGACGGATTATGCACCACCATCCGCTCCATTCTCTCAAACAGATTGTCGACACCATCCTCCGTCTTGGGCGGAAAAAACTCGAACGAAAACACAACCCTGTTGGCATCAT
>CAVNYN010276488.1:0-12196 GCA_963692815.1 Nyctanthes arbor-tristis
CTCCCATCACCACCACCACCTTCTCCTTCTGCTGCCAACGACGTATGCCTTTGATATCGATCCCACTAGTCGGAATGTGCAGCAAAGGACTAGTTTGTTTGCAAGCAGACATTGACATTCTCATTGTCTTGCGAAGAATTAATTAATTAAAAAATGAGAATAAGAAAAAAGGAGTTCAAATTCCAATGGAGTTCGAATCGTTATGTGACCATCAAGTGGTTTTGTGTCAATTGGAGAAGTCGTACTTGATATGAATGGTAACGAGGGATTGTTTCAAAGAGTGTAAAAAGCTTATGATTGGAAGAAATGTGAAGAGGTAATGCCTACAAAACGAGAGAAATGGGGAGTATTTATGGAGGAAGTGAAGACCAAACAGCACAATTTGCTTCTTCAAATTATTGGTAGTCAACTACAAGTTGCTAAATGGACTTAAAAAGGAACTCAAGAAAAGTTCCCAACTCTCATATATTTTGTACAAAGTACTTTATCAAAAGTGGAAAGGTTTTACGTTGCAAAGAATATATATATATATATATATATAAGATGCTCCATAAACTAATTCTAGATAGATATATAATAAAAAATAATAAGGTTTAATTTGTTGTGAATGAAGAAAAATCGTTCAGTACAACCATTGAGCATTGCTCGTAAGTTGTTTAAGAGAAGCAATGGGCGATAGAGGTTCTAGTTTTGGTGGGGGAAGAAGTGGCATTTTTAATGGGTGATGGTTGGTACAAGAAGTGAAATAAAGGATATAATTAACTTCATTAAAGCCAATGCGCCTACTAGTTTATGTCTCTCATTATTTTTATTCTTTCCCATTTTCTTTTTTTCAGTTGGGAGTTGGGACACGTCACTAATCAACTTTTGAGCTTAATTATCACACAAGATAATATAAATAACTTATTTTTATTTTCTTTGGTTCACAAATTTGTTTCTAATTCGCGTTACCCTTCACAAAGTCTTTTACACAAATTTGGTTTACAGTGGTAATTGTAGTAAATAATAATATATTGGAATTTTTTAGTTTTTAATGCTTGCAAGATTCTGGAGATCTTTTTGACGAGATCATCATTCGTGACTTTTCACACGCAATGATATGATAAAGATAAAAACATAAAGATTAATTTCTGCTTATGGAATAGAATGGAATAATGTCATTATCGTTTCCTCAACTTTAATGTTGACTAAGGCTGTCCATAAATACAAATGATTCTCATAAATAAATGGCAATGAAATGTAAAAATTTGATGAACATTTCCTTTCAGTACCAATTGTCATTTGATGCCACCGACTGAGATACCACCAACATCTTCGCTACCATGAAATAGCAAAAGCCCCTTTCAGTATTTTTATATCATTAATGAGTTTGTTAAGTGTTAGAGATGATGTGTGTTAAATTTCAAATATATATACCTAAACTAGGACAACTTTAAAAACTCAGTGTATCTTTTGTATTGAATAATAATATGTAGCACCAGTAGTGTTTGACACCAGTTTACGTGGCAACTAATGTGGCATTGAATGATAAGTGAAATTAAATGCATGAATAAAGGACCCACTTGATTTGACTTATCATTTGATGCCACCTTGATATGGTGTTAAGCACTAATAGTGCTAAATAGCATTACTCTTTTACGAATTCGCTAATGAGCATGAAATGCATCTCATTCCAAGCTTCTGCATCCTTGCATCATCCTTATCCCACTCTTAAAGTAGAAGCATTTTTAAATTTTTCCTAGGCCCAAATATATCGGGAAAAATAGTTTATTCAAAATCAAATCAATACTTGATTGTCAATAACCCTAGTAAGGCTAAATTATCAAATCAAAAGTGGGCCAACTCAAGTGTAAACCACATAAAAATTTGGAAAAAAAAGTTTCTTGAGAAGTGACATGAGAAGGGAGCATAAGAAAATTCCATTCGCATATATTCGGCCGACGATAGATTTTTAAAAAAATAAAGCTGTAAATACGTATATGTACATATATGTGTAAAGTTTTTTAAGCAATGTAAATTCAACAAAAAACAGTGTAAAATTTTCTAAGGAAGGTAAATTCAAGAAAAAGTATATGATATGGTAGTGTGTTAAAAGATACAAGTTAAACAATTAATTGTTTAAGTTGTTATCAGACATGCAGTTAACATACATTGTTTCCTTGTACCTGAAAGACGACTGAGGTCCAAGAGCATCTGTTCTGACTTATTTGAGCGGTATCACTCAGCACAGCTGATATATATGAGTTAAAACAAAGCCACTTCTTCAATTATTTTTTTTTTTTGCCGTTTAAGCTAAGCCAAAAGCAATAAACAAGCCGTCTTGGCTCTTATTATAGTGTAAAGTAGCTCTCCAATTTGTATAAAAGAAAATATTCAATAACCCATCATTAAACGCATGAAAGGTGATGTCCTATCACTTTCACAATCTATGCACTATCACCCCATCAGTTTACGAATCCTTGAGATTTATAACGTACCAATTTGCATGATAATCACTTTTGGATTAATAAAAGGGGAAAATCCACCTAAGAAAAGACTGCCAACTGCCTAAACTTCGATAATGATAATGATAATGATAATGATAAAATGCTTACATTATTATCTTAAAATAATCCAATCAATTCTTCAGCTGAAATGAATAGTTACAGTATAGGTTTAAATTAATTATGTAACAATCAATGGAGATGGAATGGACTCCAATAAACACAGTTATTCTTCCGGACAACTAGTCTTTCTATCCTTAAAAGCACAAAATTTCATACTGCATTATGACAAATAGCGGGCAATTTTTTCTTATTCTTTGTGCTCTGTGATTTAGGGAATAGCAAAATCAACCTTGTTTAGAGAGGCATTGAGTTGCCTAACAAAGGCCATCCACTAACTACTATTTAGATGGTAACATGAATTCTGTTTTTGCCACTCCATTTGCATCATTATTGTATGATCCAAAACATCTAGGTTCTTAACACTCTTTGACATGCTTACTCATTTCTTATCTATCCATTTTACAATGCCAATCCATTCATTTGGCACTCTCAAGTCTGCTAAAAACAAGTGGACGTATAATAGAAAAGTACAATATCTAGCCTAGCCTTGGAGGCGTATAGACTTGATCATTAGACGGATTTCGGCTAGATTAGGACCAAAATCATGTCCTGACTTTGGAAGATCGGAAGAGCACACGTCTGGCCAATTCTGAAAGTTAGTTTAGAGAAGTAATTTATAAACTAGGATCCACTTTTTTCGTGGTGGAAGGTCGACTACAAAGTTTGGGGAAGAAGATAATGGCAAAGAATTCTCTAGAGGGATAGACGTACCTTTTTTGGCACCAAATTCTACTATGTACACACTTAAACAGATTCTCAATTTAGATAGGCTAGAATTTTATTCTCAATCAGTACCACATCCTACCTCTTTTCGTGAGCCTATTGAGGATATAATCTAGGCAGCGCTCCGGACCATGCTATGGTAACTTTACCTATAAGGACACTTAATATTTGACCATTTGCGCCGAAAGTTGGTAATATGGTCCCTTTTATTCCATGTAAACTTGTAGTTGTTCCTTTTGTCCAACCTTTCATCAGTGTTAGGGTCGATTCTTTAACACAGTTATTGGGTAGCCTAGCCAGGTCAATGTTTGCTGATTTTATATTTTTATCTTCAGTTACTAGCATCACTGCATCCGGACCAGTCTTTTGAACCTCTTCCCTTGAAACAAAGTCTTCTGATCTTTTACTTATGTTGCTCTACACACAAAAAGTTAGCAGACTTAACAGCCAGCAAAATGGGCACCACTTAGCAGAAAAAAGACAAGATACCTAAAAGACATCACAGCATCTAATAACCAAAGCAGTTTCGTATCTTATAAAAATGGGTATCCTTAATAGAAGAACAACAGAGCAAAGCCATTTCTGATAAGGACTTCACTCTTACTGGAACTTAATGAAATTTGTTATTTGGACACCATTTTAGCTGTGGCATAATGTTTACAGTGGTTTAACCCAGTCTGCTATTGGGTTCTAAGATTGTCCCACTCATAAATTTCATCTCCACCGTATGACCTTATTTTCCAATTTAAAATAGCTGCTTCACACTAATTTTCCTTTTGATATTGGGTTTCTAAGATTTTCCCACTCATAGATTTCATCTCCATGGTATGACCTTATTTTTCCAATTTAAAATAGTTACTTCACACTAAATTTTCCTTTAGATAACAACTTAGTTCATCTCAAGTAAAATGTGGTGATGAAGATTTATAATGATGATACCACCAAGCATTTTCACATCCAGAAGTAACAAATATAAGATACGGACTTATGTCAATAACATTATTAGAATACTATGTGACTAAAATTGAATAATTGAGCATCACCTCTTTTTTTCTTTTTCAATACAATTTGGGGATTGTAAGGGTGGGGATGGTGACTCGAACGCGAATCAAATAACTCGATAAGAAGGTGCCTTTACAATTGGGACAAGTCCCCTTGGTCTGAGCATCACATCTTTTAATCACAAAGTTGCATCCAAAATAAAATACTAGAAAGATTTTAGGATAAAAACGATATGAAGAAAGAGACGGCAAAGAATAAAATCAATTCACATAATAAAGACTGCAATATTCTGATTTTTGTTAGTGCACATGTATCCAAACATTTAGTTGCATGTTTGGTGAAAACGAAAATGACGCTGATATTAGAACACACATGTAGAAGCTGACAACTGACTTACACGTGCAGCCTCCATATGGGTTGGTGAAATCCTTCTGCAAAATCCATAAGCATTACAGTAAGTCCCTTGCTCTGTAATAGTTCAGTGGCTGCTGAGGGATTGGCCTCAAACAACTTTCCCATCGTCTCTTCAAGCGGCTCCTGCCACATCTGTTCATGAATGAAGTAGTGGCCATATCCCTACAAGAAGGAAATATATTACAAATCTTATAGGACACCAGAGTATATGTATATGGAGAATAGTTGCTTCCAGAGATATTACATGGCCCAATTTCTTATTATCAATTTACATCTAATTTCTAGTACCTCAAGGAATACGAAGGGACCAGAAGATGGTTCGCCTCCCAGTCTACTTCGACTCAAATCCTACATAGTCAAGAAAAAGTGGCCTAGTTAGGATTTAGGAATAACAAAGAAAACTACTTGGGTGCTTCAGAACAATGGCATAAAAAGATAATACCAGTGTGAAAAAAAAACAGATTTATGATAAGCACATATTTTGGCGCAACAATTCCTTTGGGTTAAACTAACTTCATTATGTCTTGTTATAGAAGATACCCCTTGTGCACTCTGATATGCACTATGCAATACTCTGTTGAAACTTAGGCAGCATAAACAAGAAATTTACTCATGTCTAGATTTGTGAATGAATGAAAATCTCTAAGTATTAAGCATCATATTAGATATTATCTAAAATCTGTACATTTTCGAAAACTTGCCGTCTTATCTTTTTCCAAAATTTACACAAGTTAGAGAGATCGGAAGAGCGTCGTGTGGGAAAGAGTGTAGGCAATGGTGTAGATCCTTCACTTGAAATTGTAAATATTTGATATGGTCGATAACATCATTCAGCATAGACGCTTTACTACCCTGCAAAACCAACTCATAAGACACTTTCAATTCAGACGATCTCTTAAATTTCTTTGGATTTTATTGCACAATCATTTGAAATATAAATTAGTTGACCTGAAACCATAACAGCATAGTTTACATTTCATTGTTTGTTTCAGATGGCAGAAAAATATCTAACAATGTTCATAAAGAAGCATCAGTTGTATCACACTCATTTGTGGTAAGAGGTGTTATATTTAAGTCAAAAGAAGAATGTCAAAATCTAACAACTTCTGCTGGAAGCACTGCGTCACCGTGAGGCACAAAAATCTGAAGTTTACCAATATACACCGGGAGCATGTGTAAACGCTTACCTCTCATTTCATTGATGTGAAGTGAAGGATTGAACCTTTTGACACATTCTGCTGCTAGTAAGCCAACATCATAACAAAAAGTACTTTCTTTTACCACATATCCATGTTTGAGATAGACAAAATTTAGGTGGCTGGTCATCGAAATATCTGGATTATAAGTAGGTTGCACTTGCGGGGCCAATGATATTTATGGACAAAAAATTATGCTTGGCCAACTTAAGTTATAATTTAACCTATCCCAACATGAATTCTTTTACCTTTTTACGTTCTGGCAGCAATTCCTGCAAAGCATCAAGCCTCTGTGAAATCTTCAATCTGCGACACTGAAAGGAATAGGATACTTCATTTTCTAGCAGTTCAGTGTTGAGGACCTCAATTCAAATTTTAGTAAATGACTAACGCGTACGTGATCAGAAGCATAAGCTCTCTGCCTTAACATTTGGCGATGGGCTTCTGAAGGATAATTTACTGCAACATACAATGCTGAAGAATCTTGAGAAACATTACTATAGTCTTCATTGGATTGTTGTTTCTGCAGATAACAATATCATAGAAAGATATTGGATTACATTACATAATTTCTGGCTGAAACAAAATGTGCAGTATGAAAATCAGTTTTACTACATATATATATATATATATATATATTACAATTGACCTGAACACCAAGCTGATGATGGACTCTCGGAATATCCATTTCCTGAGTCCACTGAACCTGCACCCTTGAGCATCCTTCCTGTTGAAGCAGAGAATCAAATTCAAACCTTTGTCCATACATTACGTACTCTTTTGCATACAAGGAATCAGGGAATGCTTGCAGGAAATATGGAAGAACTGACATTAGTGGAATTTAAGTTTGTCTAATATATGGTCACATTTTCTGAGGCCATAGATTCATCAATAGCACTTAAGCTTTATACATAGATTGCTCTGATTACTTACCAATTGAGAAGGATAGGCTTGTCCAAAATTAGACGCTTCTGCAGAAATGTCACACGATACAACGTTCTGGGTTTCGGGAAACGCTTCCTCTCTAAGAAATTCAACATAATTGTGAGGGGCTTGGTACTGCATCCATTGCGGTGTAGGGACAGGTATTTTGTGAATCCCACTATTCCCTGCTGCCATGATATTATGCTGATTTGCATCATTTTTGCCGAATGAGATGGAAACATTATTTGTTAGGCCACCAAAAGCCAAAGGTGCTAAATGCAAAGCCTTTCCGCAATCCTGCTCTTCCATGCTGCTCTAAAAGAATTGCTGCAAAATCAAAATAAATCTTGGGATGCTAAACTATTTGTTGGAATATGACTCCTAAAGGCACCCCATAAGAAAGGTTCCAAAAGCATAAACTATTTCCAAAATTTATGAGCAAGATTGAGTAGAGTTCAGCATACAATACCACAATGACAATTTGAATTCAAAACAAAGAGACGTAATTGGCTAAAAATCTATGTTTTCTCCACAACTTTGGATTAACAACAGAAGAGGCTTCAGCATTGACACAAAGAAACTATCTTGATGCTTTCAATTATCCATGACATATAAGATTCTAAAGTAAAATAGTAAACAAAACAAGCTAATTTTAAGGTCATATGTGCTCTACCACCTATGCCCACCTGGCCACTTGATTGAGTGGTGAAACTCAAATATCAACATCCAGTAATCGCTCATTTTGTACCAAGAGGAATATATGCAATGGAGACGACCAAAATTTCATATGTAGTAAGTACAAAATCAGAGTCTCACAAGTCACAAATTATCAGACGTATACCAGATAGACACATTTAATTAAACGATTTCTTAAATCAAACGGGGGAAAACATGAAAAAATTCAAACCTAAGCTAAACCAAGCGGACCAAATATTCCTGTGTGCGCAATGAATTAACTACGTATTGGAATATTTTCTGCATGCATCAGTACGTAAAAACGGCAGAAATGAAGAGGTGAAATGAAAATAAGAGAGAAATCTTACCGAGTATTTATCTCTCTAGGGTTTAGTTTTACAGCAGATGATGAAAAGAGTGAGAGAAAATGAGAAACGCTCTTGCTATTAAGCAGTGTGCAGGCACGTACTTCGTGTATCAGACTCAGAGGCGGAAGTGGCGCCACTGTGGGCGGGTATGAGGAGTGAATTACCGAACTTACCGCTCGAGCATTTCTAGTCAACAATACTGACCCAAAAGGCTTGGAGAAGAAGATTGTGAAACTTTGGGGGAGAAGAAAATCGGAGAGAGAGTTAAATGCTGGTTTAATTTAATTTATAGTAGTTGATTTATAAAGAAAAATTATAAAGAGATGAAATGAGTGATGCAGATTTAATAGAAATTTAAAATTTGTGATTATAAAAGAATAATTGTCAAATTAATAGTTAAATCAATGATAAGTGAAATTATAATATGTTTTGATAAAGAGAATTAAACAATGTGTATATTATATAGCCAGTTGCCACTAGAATGAAATTATGGGAGAGACTTTTGATTTTAGAAGTTCAGCAAACAACCATACGTCTTTTTTGTACATGTAAAGCGGAAAATTCCTTTCAACCATGGACTAGTATATGAAAGGAATGATATTGCAACCACAGGAAAGGAGAGATTTACGAAGAAGATTGAGAGCTTGTTTGAAATCTATTATTTTTTCTCATTATAATTTTACTCATTATTGATTTGACTGTTGATTTGACAGTTGTTTAACTCTCATTATATATTTCAAACTTCAATTAAATATCCACCACTCATTTCAACTCATTATAATTTCCAATTATAATTTCATCTCATAATGAAAATCAAACAAGCTCTGAAATTTAACGAAGATGGAGTCAAATGGACTAGTCTAGCTCTTTTACCATACATTTCGTAGGATCATCCTCTCAAATGTATATAGAGTAGAAGATTATTAGACAAATCATATGAGATTGCCCCACAGTGAGCCAACCCTCCAATTTTGATCAACGTCAGAAATCTGGTAGAGTATAACGTCAAACGTCCTATGTAGCGTATTCTAATTAGATAATTCACATGTAGTTATCCAACTCAGGCGGCATATCCAGCCAAACGTCTGGCATATGAATGAAACTCTTCAACCCATATAAACTTTGTCCAATGATCTCACATAACATGTGCATATGGTAAGATAATCCCGTCAAACGTATGGCAAGGTATTATTTTTGTCAAATGGAGAGTTATTTGTACAATTTTGCACGATCGAAGAGAAAACATTTCGTATGGTTGGTAATTATTTTATTAATTTTCTTTGGAAGGAAACAGATTAATTTTCATTAGATAATGGACCATCTGGTATATCAAGATGTAAAAACTGACAAATCATGCAAATATCAAGTATATTAATTTTCATTAGTTGGTAATTATTATACTAACAAATTACACAATTCAAGTGTCAAGTATTCCATGCAAATGAAGCATAGAGAGCCATATTTTTGAGAGCTCAACTAAGCAGCATTAGCAAAGTAATGGTATTTTTTTAAAATAGACTAGTTATCACATGTGCGTTGCACATGATTTGTGTTACTTTTCACTTGAATTCGTGTGATATTTGTGACCATGATGGTACTATAATATATCCCTTTTTATCAGCATCAAATCAAGTTTGTCAAAGTCAAAAAGTTATGTGGAATTAACAACTTGAAAAGGCAATACTTTCATACAATTAGATGGCTAAACTGATAATTGAGTACTTTTGAAAAGATCAACTCTATCCAGGGGCGGAGGGTCCATAGGACCAGTGCGGTCCATGGACCACACTGGACTACCCAGTAGTCCAATAAAAATTAGGCCTGGACCGCACTGGCCCAAGAACAGAAAATTAACTTTGCCTGAATTCTTGGACCATTTAAGTGACAAATAAAGGCCTAAATATTTGTTGACACAAAATCAATAAAAGTTCAGCCCAATTAATTAATTAGAATACAACCCAAATAAAACCATATACATACCAATTAATTAATAAAACAAAATCGGTCCTCAATCTTTTGTTCTTTCGGTTATGCTATTGCTGCCGACTGCTTCTTCTCAGTTCTTGGAGTTCGAACGCAGAACATTTTCTGGCACCTCAGTATGTCACTTTCTGACAGCTCAAGTGTTTGCTGGTGGTGATTAAGCACTAAAGGGAATAAATTACAAGGGAATTATCTTATTAAAACCCTAATTCCTCTTACTACCTCAAGATTTTTTAAAATAGTTTTGTCTAATTTGTGGGGTTTATAAATTATAATTTAGGGCTTAGTTATAATCGAATGACACAATTTATATTATATGTAATATTGTAATTAGTCTATGTTTTACAATTAATGTAATAATGTTCTTGGACATGGCCTATTATTCATCGATTTGGGAATTGTGAAATAGTTCTATCAACGATATGGTGATGAAGGAATTTAGTTGCAATTTAGTTTAATTGAACGACAAGGAAAAGGGTATTTTGATTTTGATTTTTTTAATCAATCTATTATATTAGATTTGATCTTTTGTTTAATTGTTTTAAGTTAGAGAATAGATATTTACTTCATTATTTCAGTTTGTTGAATTTTTACTTTTATATGATTTGTTTGGAATGATTGTAATTATTGTTTATATTTTGTTTTTGAATGTTTTAGATTATTGAGAGAGACATCAAAAAAAGAATTGTTCAACAAAATGTTGTTAAGGAGAGTTCAAGTAGGATTGAAGTCGCCGCAAATAGAGTTGAAAGGAGCTCTAATAGAGTTGAGGTTGATAGTCTTTTGGTTAAGGTAGAGAAAGATGTATTTTTGAACATTGATAATGAACTTATTGTAAAACGGTTTTAGGGTATGAAAAGCCATGAAGAACAGTTGTAAAAGTGCGTCATTTGTATTCGTTGTTGAACTATTTTATAGTTTTTTATTTCCAAATTTCCGACTGCACTGGCCTTAATTCCTGACTCCGCCTCTGACTCTATTGTAGATTAAATTTGTCAATGATGAAAATATAATGGGGTGAAATTTTCTAAAAACATGCTTATAAACACAGAACATGTGAAATTAATAAGTTGAATACATGCGTATCACAAGAAACATAAAAAATTAATTATACGACGTTGTATCATTTGGTAATTAAGCATGATTTAAGAGAGAGAGAGAGAGAGAGAGAGAGAGAGAGAGAGAGCTACAAGACAAGTGAAACCATAGAATTCACGGAGCACCATATATAGAACAAAAAAGAGATAAGAAGCCAATGGAATATGATATGATCCATAATAGATATTAGTATTTAACAAGTATCATTGAAAAGAAAACAAATAAAATAATGATAAAGAATATTGATACAACTACTATAAAAGTGCAAAACTATTACTTCATTATATAAGTGCTAGTTTCAAATTTTTGCTTCAAGAACATTAAAGCTGCAACATCAAGAGTAAGAATTTTTCCCATTGACTTGCCAAAAAAAAAAAAACCCTCAGCCCCTAACTCCCTAAGAAACGATTAATAGAAAATAGCAATTTCTAAAAAGTTGAAATAAGAGAAGCAGGAGGAAAAAGAAAAGAAATCTTCCAGATTGTGATCACTAATCATAACAAGAAACATGTATATCCCAATGCAATTAGCCAAACCTGATGAACAATATTTAAACCAATAGCTCAGATTATATCATATAGAAATAAATTGTTCACGTATAAAGAACTCATCGAAGTCTACCAAAGCTCAAAAAAATTTAATTCATATAATGAACTCAATATTTCTATAAAGAACTCAGCAAAGTACATCATCTCTACTCAAGCTCAAAATATTTAATCCAAATAATAATTAAATTATTATATTAAAAAAAGCAGAGACTTTTCCAATGATTCAAAACATTAAAACTTTTTGCTCCTTTATCTATTTACTTAGAATTAGAATTAAGAAATAAATCAACAAGTTACAACATCACCAATGGCTAACTACAATCCGCTAATATTCAAAAGTTTAATAATTAGGATTTCAAACTCTACTATGACTATTTTCTTTAATTCTTTTATTTTGAAGTAATTATCAGGTAATCAGAATTAAATTGAGAAAGACCCCGCATACCATTCGTAATAGGCTTAGTGCTTGCAATGGTGTCCAAATATTAGAGAATTTGGGAAATTGTTTTATAGACTGATAGCCCAATTGGCCAAGTCTAAGATGGAGGAGGAAGAGACAGAGAGATGCTCAGGACGAGTAGCCGCCTAGGTTGGGATTTGGGGCAATAGGTTTCACCTGACGATTGGAATGTGGGTTTCCCCGAGAGAGAGAGAGAGAG
>CAVNYN010276494.1:0-13531 GCA_963692815.1 Nyctanthes arbor-tristis
ACGTGTGCTCTTCCGATCTCAAGAAAAATACTCAAGCTCTACAGCACCTAAAATTTCTACTCTTTGAACAAACCTCAAAGAGTTACAAGAAAAACTCACAAGATGCTAAGCTCGCCAATTTTTCTCTCAAAGACTCAAGTCACTTTTGTACCTAAAAGAAGAGGAAAACACATCTATTTATAGGCTTTGTTTACTTGGAAGATAAGATAATTCCTTCTAAGATTTGGATTCCTTTTCCTCCAAGAACTCTTTTTTTTCCTTTTCCTTTTCCTTTTCAACTTTGGATTATTTTTGACAAAAAATCCAACATTTTTAATAGTCATATTTTTTAATTCAAAAATCACATTTAAAATGTGACTTTAACTTTTATGTGAGACTTTTTACTTCTTTAAAAGTCGCATTTTTTAATTTTTTTGTGAATGTTGAAAATGTGACTTTTCTTCCTTCAGGAAAAAAAATGGAACTTTTCTTTTTTATGTGTGACATTTTTCTATACGTAACTTTTTATAAGTCACATTTATGTAACTTTTTAAAAGTCACATTTATGTGGCTTTTTATTTCTATGTGTGACAGTTTTTCAATACATGACATTTTAAGATCATTTAAATTTGACTTTTTTAATTTATACATGACTTTTTATATGTGACTTTTAACTAATACGAATATGTGACATTTAATTAAAATGAAGGGTTCTTTACATAAAAAGTACCTATGTTAGAAGGCTAATCATATATACACTTAAATAGAAATAAATTGCAATCATACACCGTACACTTGCACTAATACCCCTGCATATAAAATCAGTAAAAAATGAAAAAAGTGAGAAAATTAAAATATTAAAAATGGATTATGGATAACACCATTCCTGAAATTAAGCTAAGAAATTTATTTTGATTTCACTTACAAATTTGAATTGCCTAACAACATGCAAATTCAAACCCAAGATTACTCTCCTAAGATATCTCCTAAAATTACTCTCCATAATTCAAACCGCTAATTACACTATGGAAATATACCAAAAATATAGACCCAGAATAAGAAATTCTCTCTCCCCATTTTTTTGTGATTGTGTTTTTTTTTATGTTGCCATTACCTTAATTTTTTTAGTTTTGTTACCATTAGCAGAGTGTTTTTAGCTGCGACCATAATGGTTATAAGCCCTGTGTTACCAACGTGTTCATTCTTAACAGTATGTTGATTCTTTTTTTCAAAAAAAAAAAGAAAAAAATGGGAAAAAATGTGTTTACACAACACATGATTTCCTTTGCTAATAGTAATCCACTGTTACCAATGCAATGTTACCGTTTTCGTGACATGGCAACATAATCGTAAAGAAGGTATGTTAAGCAAAAAATGAATATATTGTTACCGTATTACTATTATTATGATACAACGAGTTTAGAATAATAACAGTGTTAATATTAGTAACGTTTATCAAAACAGTACACAGAGAAGTACACGAATACCGTCCTAAATGGAAAATAACACAGTATACAAAAGGATTCATAGAGCAAAAGTGAAAGAGAGCCGGGGATTAAGAAATCAATATTCTAAAATTCGTAAAAGATCCATTGTACTGGTAACCATTTTTGTTCCTTTTTTCTTTTTTTCTTTTCTTTCTTTTTTTATATTTGTTACATCACCTTGTATACTAACTGACAGTAGTATGGTAACATCGTTTGAGCAATTTTTTTGAGGGTATGGTAAAGCAGCAACGAGAAACAACAACTGATTTTTTTGGGCAATTCCGGCAATAGAATCAATGCAGACCAATTATTTGAGACTCAATTAAATATTGCTTTCTATAATGCCGGAAAAGGAATTAATTAAGGGATCCTAGTTAAAACACGACTCTGCGACGGAAGAATGGATAATAATATGCCAAAAATCCGATTTTTTGAAAATCAAATTAAAAAAAAATAGTTACAAATATATATATATTAATCAACAGTTTGTCTGGCTCAATTTGATTGCGGGCTCAATTAAAAATAATTTTCTCTCTCATTGCCTAGCTCTTTTAAAAAACCAATTGATGATATCATTATTCTATATTATTATTATTATACTTTTCTTTATTATTATACTTTTTCTTTTAATTAATTAATTTAATATTTCTATTTTGGGACTCTATCTACATATTAATTTAATATTTTTATTTCAGAACTCTATCTACATAATACATTTAATGTTTTTATTTCAGAACCATATCTATATATTACATTTTAATCAATTTTACCATGTCCGATTGTATAATTTCATGATTTTATATTCTCCTAATGTATTATATTTTACTTTCTCAGCATAATATATCCATCAAACGCACGAGTGTTAAACATAGTAGTCTATAAATGTACATGTGTGTAATAATATAGATTATACTATAGAATTTTATTGTCTTTAAAGAAAATAAGAAATAAGAATTAATAGAAAAATTATTGGTTCATTTATTATACTTTTTTATTGTTATGTTTTCTTTTTAATCATTTAATTTAATATTTATATTTTGAAACTTTATCTACATATTACATTTTGGTTAGATATATCTCAAATTTGCCTAATGAGCTTGAATTACATAAAAATAGATAATATATCAATCTTGAGTTCGATATTAATTTTCCTTATTATTATACTTTTTCTTTTAGTCATTTAATTTAATACTTTTATTTTAGGGCTCTATCTATATATATTACATTTACGTTAGATATATTTCATATTCGCCTAATGGATTTTAATTTTGAGTAATACTATTTAGCATCACTGATTTCGAATGTGTAATTTCATCATTTTATATTCTCCTACTCTATTGTATTTTATTTTGTTAGCATAATATGTCCGTGAAACTCACTGGTATGAAGCCTAGTGTGTCCGTAAAACGTACGAGTGTGAAACTAATATATATTATACTATCGGATTTTATTGTCTTTAAAGGAAATAAAAAATAAGAAATAATAAAAAAATTATTTCGAATGCTACTTGCAAATATAGAATGCATATTAATTACATGCAGGTTGTGTATTTCAGTTTTTTTACGACATTAAACTTGACATACACAATTATGTTATATTTTAGCTATGAAATTTCTTTAAAACTCTGCACGGGTGGAAATCTAGTAAAATAATAAATTGTCTGTTACGATTTCCACGAATATATATATACACTATACATATTTGCACATATACATACACTATACATATATATATCTATGCTATGTAAGATTATATTTTATATATTCATACATATATAAAACAAAAGTAATCAATAAATAAATGAAAAATTTTTTTAAAAAAAGGAAAAAAAGAAGAACAAAAATATGTGTATAATTACAATTATTTTATGGAAGGGGTGTAAAAATGATATGAATGAAAAAAAAGTGGTATAATCTTTAATTTCCTCTAAAATGACGGAGGAAGGATGAGAAGAATGGACCAGCCACGAATATAGACAAGGATTGGAGCACAACCAAATTTGAATTGGGTTTTTGATAATGTCACTCTTCTTTGTTGAGTTACTTGCTTGATAATTTAGTAGGGGTGTATGTTGTTAAAAATTAAGGTCAATTCCCCAATTAAGCGCACATGACCGTTGTTCAAAAAATTTAGTTGAGACAGAGAAAAATAAAAGAACGAAGACAAATTTAATAGATTGTTAAAGTTTTTCACTATATGATTAAAGTCGCTACAACCATACGGAATTTTCACTCCTCAAACCAATCCCCCAAGTATTACCTGAAAAATAAAACAAACTTTACCGCATCTACCAATTTCTACACCCTGTGCAACCCGCAAAGGATACAAGAAATTTCAAGACACTAAGTTACTATTTTTTTCACAAGACTCTCTGATTCGACCCAAATGACAGTAGAAAAATTACCTTGAATTTTACTACACCTAATTTTCTACTCTTTGAATAAATCACAAAAAAATACAAGAAAACTCTTAAGGTGTTAGACTCACCAATTTTTCCCTTAACTCAGTTGTACCACTTGTGTATAAAAAAAGAGGAAAAAACTTCTATTTATAGGCTTCATTGACTTGGAAGACAAGGCAATTCTTTTTATGATTTGGATTCCTTTTCCTCCAAAGATTCTTCTTCTTTTCTTTTCTTTTTCCTTTTCAACTTCGGTTTATTTTTTACAACGAATCCAACATATATGTCTTTTTACCTATGTATTTCAATTAAATATAAAGATGTTTTTACTAATGTATTAAGTAGTTATTTAATGACAAGTAATCGAGTAAGTGATTCGACAAAGAAATGTAACATAACCCTTGGGTTTTTATCGTAAAAGTACGGCCAAGTTGTCGGCTTCTCACTTTGGACGTATTTTTCTAATCCCGGCCCAATTACACGGTCATATTGTAAAGTTCCCATTCTTAATCAGACCAGGGCCTCTATATGGGTTTCCAACAAGATGGAGTTGAGTGGAACAATAACTCATTCATCGAGTGGATTAATCATTTTTTCCTTTAAAGCTTCCTCAGCTTCATTTTTGCAACTAGTAAATGAGCCGGCTGGCTATAAGTCCTCTGGAGCCAAGGCTCGAGTCAGGCCCCAAAATTGGGGTATGGCCCAAGTCGAGGGGGCCTGTATGCCTCACCGGGCCGGCTTCTAAACATAGGCCAAAACGGCCCATTATTCTTTAATAACTTTTATTTTTTACAAATTTTTTAGTAGGAAATTTATGTGTGTGTATAAAATATATATATATATATATATATTAAAGTAAATTAATTTGTGATATCTTTATGAGTAATATTCATCCATCCACTGTAGGTAAGATTACACCTCTCACTTTTAACGTGTTACACACATAGCCGACACACATGGCAGCTATGTGTGTGCCACGTTCAGCCATGTCACTACCACGTCAGAAATGAGTGGTATAACTCCTCTCACAGTGGGTGGGTGAACAAAATTAATATCTTTATAGCGTAGTTTTCCTTTCAAAACTGTGAAAAATAGAGACTTTATAGTCCTTTTATTTTATGTTTTGTAACGGGTGCGGTTACATTGACTTATTTTAATTTTCAAGTTATTTGCTCTAAATAAGATTGAGATTCATAATCCTTATCTTCTTTAATTTTGAATGATAGTTTTCAGATTTTTTATTATATGTCTACTTTGATTTATCATTAATGATTTATCCCAAGTTATTTTTTTATTGCTTTTTTTTTATTATATTAAAACTATATATATTAAAGGTGCTTACTGCTTACGTGCTAAAATTGATAATTTATATATGATCACCTTAAATCAATCTAAAAAGTTGTATATTGTTTTGGTGACAAATATGATATTAAACTTGCACATATGTATCAGAATTGACAAGTTATTACTAAGATCTGCTGTATCATTTTTTTTTTAAGGGAAGCTAATTCATTGTTGGCCTATCTAAGTTTGAATTTGTGAATTTTTTATTGGACAACAATATTTCTTTATTCTAATAGATATTAAATGTTCTGTATTGTTAAATATAAGACTATATATAATATCCCTCATTATTAGTCGGTATTACATGATGTTTGCTTGTGAAAGTACTTATTTCAATTATAAATTACTAGCTTTCCACCCGTGCGTTGCACGAGATGATAATACCAGATAATATAAGTAATTCAAGAAGATTAAACATGATTGTTTAAAAAAATTTTAAACTATAATATTTGACTGTTTATGTATGTATAAAGACAGATAATATAATTGCTACCTGTAATATGATATCTTTTATTAATGAAGATAAAAAATTATTTACACAAAAAATCTGAGAAAAACATTAAATAAAGTTTTTGTACGTAATTTGTATTAGACTGGTAGTGTGTAACGCATGGGAAACTATGTTACATCTGATAAATTTAACAAGTATAAATAATGAATGATAATATATATTATAACATTTACAGAGAATTTGTTATTTGGTCATCTTTAACACATATCATAAATTTCAAACATTTTCATTTTATAAATCTCGAAATATCTATATAAAATTGTCTCTGAGTGAACATCAACTTTTTCTACAAAATATACATGCTATCTGTTCCCCCATTTGTTTTTTTTTTTAACTTTTGTAATATATATCAATGATAGTTAATTTTTCATAACATACATTTTCTACATAATAAATATTTTAATATGTTAATATAATTTAATCAATTTTTAAAGAATTGAATTGTCATGACCAAATCAATTGGAAAAATCACAAATTGACTAATATTGAAATCAATCCAGAAAAAATTCTGACGGTGTGAGATAAACAAGGATATAGTTCATAATAAATATTTTTCAATAATTATCTATTAAAATTTTATACTTTTTGAAATCCCAAGGCCCATAAATCAAGGCCCTATTATGCATAACTCTTCTCTACGTACATTAATATATGTATACATTCTCAATTTTGTTCACTAAATTACCAATGTGGGATTTCCTTTTTATTACCAAATAAAAACCGAATTCATATTGTGAATTTTGCATAAATGTTAATGAATTACATTACATAAAATGAAATTTTAAAATCACACAAATTTAAAGCTGTTTAAAAAACTGAATTCAATTATTAGTATTTTTTTAGATGTAAAAACTGAATTCAAGTGATTATTAAGATAAAATATGTGAAAGTTTCCTTTAATGTAAGAGAACTCCTATAGAAAGGTTAAGATCTTGATTTATTTAGTTATTTAAATTATCTATTTTTGATATTCTCTACATAAAGTAATATATTAAGATAAGATGAAAAATAAATGAAAATAATAAAAAGTTAAAAAAACTAAATTCATATTGTGAATTTTGCATAAATGTTAATAAATTACATTATATAAAATAAAATTTAAAATCAAACAAATTTGAATATGTTCAAAAAAATCAAATATAATTTTTCTTTTAAAAACGTAGGAAACCTAATTTAAATAATAATCTATATAATTGCATGTATTATGATTATTAAGATAAAATATGTGAAAGATTTCTTTGATGTAAAGGAACTTATATAGAAAAGTTAAGATCTTGATTTACTTATTTAAATTATCCATTTGTGATGTTCTCTATGTAAAGTAATATATTAAGATAAAAAGATAAAAACAATGAAAATACTAAAAAGATAAAAAAACCGAATTTATATTGTGAATTTTGCATAAATGTTAATGAATTATATTACATAAAATAAAATTTAAAAACCATATAAATTTAAAATTGTTAAAAAAACCAAATTTAATTATTATTATTAAATGTAGAAAACCGAATTCAAGTGGTTATTAAGCTAAAATATGTGAAAGTTTCCTTTAATGTAAGAGAACTTATATGAAAAAACAAAGATCTTGATTTAGCTATTTAAATTATCTATTTGTGATGTTCTCTATGTAAAGTAATATATTAAGATAAAAAGATAAAAAAATAAATAAAAATATTAAAAAGATTAAAAAACCAAATTCATATTGTGAATTTTATATAAATATCAATGAATTACATTACATAAAATAAAATTTAAAAATCACAAAGATTTAAAACAAAAAAAGGAAAACCGAGTTCAAATTTTTTTAAAAGATATAAAAAATCGATTCCAAGAGATACTATGTATATTACATGCATTTTGATTATTAAGATATATAACATGTGAAAATTTCTTTTGATGTAAGGAAACTTATATAAAGAATAGTTAAGATATTGATTTAATTATTTAAATTATCCGTTTATGATTATCTCTATGTATGATAATATATTAAGATAAAAAATAAATAAAAAAATAAAAAGAAAAAAAATCAAAGTGTAGGATTAAGTGTTAAAAGTATGGCCAAGATGCAATAACTTGATTTAAAAAGTGAATTTGGGCGGGAAAATGAGAAATGGAAACTAAATTACTTTAATGTATATATAGATTCTAAGTGGTAGTTAAGCTATTTGGAAAGGGACAATATATTTTCAATTAGAGGATTTCTTAATATTTTATTTTACATGTTCTACTTTAATTGAAATAGAACTGAATGTAAACTAAAATCAGAGATAAAAAGATGTTTGACACTCTATCGAAATTATGCTATCACAGTAATTTGGTCAAATATGTTTTTCCCTATATATTACTAGTAATGATCATTTTACCATTTTTTGAATTAGCTAATAATATTTATTTATTATACATAGCATTTTTTTTTATTTTATGGGCTGATTTCACTTTAATTATTTGATTTGTTGAAATTGATGCAATTCTTTTACACTATCTACTGGTGACAACATTTCTATAGAGCATATGAGAAGAAATTGATTGCTCGACTTTCTGCTGGTGGTGGAACTCTTTCCATTTCACCTTCTCCATTTTCTTTTTCCGACTAATTTTCTCTAATTTCTTGCATTAAATTCTAACTTTAGCTGTGGACTAAAGCCTATGAATTTCAGTCTAACATCATAAATGAAAACCGAAACGAAGAGGCGTCATGAGTTTTTGCTAGAAATTTATGGCTTCAAGTCCACCAATTAGGATGTGACTACAAAATTGCATCAGCCAATGAGGGATTCTCCCCCACTTATGGTTGCGAAATTGCATTCATTGATAGAGCGGGTTTACTGCCTGCAACATTAAGGAAAAGAACAATCATTTTCCTTTAACTATATCTAATGGAGATTATTTATTTTATTCGAAGTGAATCTTTTAATTATATCTAATTTAATTTCAGAGGCCAAGAAGAAGGTGGAGGTTGTGCGTCTATAATTAACGACGTTGAGGTCACTGACTTAAGAGTTGAGAAAATATTGTAGGAATAAATTAACAAAATATATATAGCTGCACATGGGAATGAATTTGGCAGATTATTTTCTTATGCTCATTTTTCTTATTCTGTCTATTGGGTTCCTTCAATTCTGATATTGATTTTCAAGTAGCATTTATTGGGTAACATGAGCTTATAAAATTTAACCATTCAAAAAAATATATATAAAATTTCATATTATTTATTTTTCTAGGTAATTTGATACATAATTTTCCCATGCAAAGCCTAGGTGAGAATCTAACTTTTTGAAAAATGAAAAACTTGTTGTAAATTATTTAATTCTATTATGAATGGCTATTGTACCTCAAAACCCTAGACTTATACCTATAAATACGAGTCTTGGATTTCATAATTACACACAATTTTTGAGTTTTCTCTCTACTTTTATATCTACTTTTCTTATATTATTTCATCTAATTTAAAACGCCTTATCAGCACGAATCACCGTTAGTTTCTTTTCTTTCTCTTCTTTAGATATGATTTTTCTTCTTTTTCCTCTCTTCTGTTGAGAGTATCGGTGGTTTCATTGATCCTTTTTCCATAGTCATATGAACACCACATCATGCATGGTTGTAGTTAATTATTTTCTTTCATTATGTAAACCATAGACAAATAATTCTATTATTATGTATGTTTTCTATTGGATAATTAATTTTTTTCGTAGTAGTTGGAATCCTCTACCAATTTTAATGGTTAGATGGTTTTCAATTTTAATGGTTTACTAGTTTAATAGTAAGATTATTCTGAATTTGACAATGGGATAGTTTCTCAATTTAATGATAAGATTATCCCCAAATATTTATTATTATGGTGTAAAAAGTCAAATTCATCGTCTTTTTGTTTTTGTCACATATATGACTTGATCTCAAGATATTAATTTGATTCACAAGTCTTTATGTGCATATATATGGATGCAAACCAAAACTCAATTCAGTGAATTTTTGGCATCCAATTCTTTAAGTCATGCTATTGTTTTATGTACAATGGAAAGGTGGTCATGAACTTTCTTTTGATTGGTTCTCCTTTTTAAAATAATTGTGGCAGACCATTATGGATGAATGTAAATATGAAAACCATTATCTGTCTCACTTTTATCATTCTTCATCACAATATGATAAACTCCAATAGATCCATGCATCGTTATTGACTTGTTGTTTATTGGATAAAGTTTTAAAAATTTCACATGATTATCCTCATATGTTATAATTAATATATTGATATTTATAGGGATGTAGTATTATATCATATTAATAAACTTAAAGATTATTATGTATAAATTCCTGAAGAATTTCAAATTTCTCTTGATATTAAATATTCTTGAAGAATATATATCGGAATAATAATACTAAAAGAGTCTTGAGATATGTCAATGATTATGATATGATAAAGAAAGAGAATTTATTTCTTTATAAATAATTTTACAGCGTATTGATAAGATATTCTGTTGTGATTATTGAAAAGTCACAACTTTATCTCTTACTAAAATTATTTTAGAGAAATGTACTTTGCTCTTAGAGAACAAGATATAAAGAGATTTATTGTTGGTTGTTGTTTCTTGAATAAACAACCAATATTCGATATTATATGAGAATATCGTAATTTTTGCTATAGAAGAATAATTTTTTATTTTTGTTTATTATTATTTTTTTGTGTTATATTAGATAGACTTTTATTGTCATTGTCATTATATTAATTATTAATCATATTTGTTCGTTATATATGTATATTACTCGCTGTTAAATATATAATATATTATATGTTGTTACTCTTAAAGTAGTACAGCCAGTTATAACATTCCAACAGAATATTACATGCTCTTTAAAAGTGATTTATAATGCTCCTGAGGTAGTATATGATTTGATAATTATAAAATAACAATATGTATTGGTGATATATGAAATACTGCTCATCCTTAAAGAAGAACAAGAAATTCATGTCTTGCTGACATTGCAGTTTCAATATCCTATTTGTTTAGATAAATCTATATTGCTTATAGTGAGTATGTTTATAAAAATCTATTTATGTTGTTATTTTTGAAGAATCACAACACTACTAGGATTACAAATAAGACTATTTGCTTCAGAAGAGCATTATGTTGGAAATTTTAATATTATACAAGAATGTTGATCTATCCCAAAAGTTGCTATTTGAAAAAGTAGCAACAATTTATATATGTTTGCATATAATATTAGAATTCATGGCTACACGAGAAAGTTACAACAATTTATGTTGAGTATACTCCTGAAGAGTAAATTTTGTATTAATTATCTCTAGTAAATCTTGGTGGTTACTGTTGAAAATCTTTTATGAAATCCATAAAATTTCATGTAAATCCAAATTGTAGATGAGTTTTCTCTATGTGAATTATGAACCAAAAATGTTTTCATGGTTTTGAATTCTATAAAAGTTTTAACTGATTAGTTTCCTTTCATTGTCACATATCCCATACACCAATGGAGTAAATTGGTAAGCTTATTAAAGATCATATGCTCCTACCATATTTTTCGTGATGCTTATTTTGGATAATTAGTTATATTAGGAAATCTAAATGTATAATATATGATTGTTTAATTTATTATTCGTAAATGATCAATTTATATTTGTCTTATTTTCCTAAAAAATTATGATTTCTTAAATTTGTCAATGATTCAGAAGATTATTATAGATAAAATATATTTGCCCTTAAAAAGCCTAATATTAGAAAATAATATATTATTGATTGTATTTTCCTAAGAATTACCGCCTTTAGAATTCTAATAATGATCTTGAACATTATTACATGGTATTTTGTTGTATATCTTGAATAAGTGCAATTTTATTCCTATTATTGTGATTTCCTGAAGAAAGAAAAATGTATCAAATTCATTAATAATCTAGAAGATTATTATGACGTAAAATAATGTTTTTTATAGGAAGATTCACAATTATATCTCATACTCTAGAAGAATATGGTGGACTCTAGAAGAGTCTTAGAATGTACTATCTATTAGATTTCTTGAAGAAATACTATAAAATATAATATTTCAGTTGAATATCTTGTGCTCTTGAAGAGCAAGATATGTGAGATTTATCATTGTGTTTTCATGCACAATACATTGATATTCCAGTTTAATATTTTATCACCAAAGTGAAAAATTATATTAAGTTTAATATTTCAATAACTCATTAAAATTTATGTGATTTTTAAGAATGTTAGACTTTTTCTCTTGAAGAAGTAATAATTTAACTAGGTTGATATTACTCCAGAATAGATTTATGAATCTGGATTGAAAGTAATATATTACTCTTGAAAAATGAGATTGCAATGAGTGTAAAAAATATTTTATTATACTTGCAGGACAAATCTCGACAAATCTTGAAGATGTTATGTTAAAAATTTATAGACAATCTCGTAGATTGTGTTAAATATATAGAACCAGAAGTTCAACTATTATTTAAAAACTTTAGAAGAGTTAATACATGTTAATTATCTTAATTTGTACTACAGAGTATTAGTACAAATTTAATTGTTATTTATTGAACAAAAAGTTCAATTTTAAGAGTATTTTATTTGGCATAACTGGTTAGATCATCTAAGTTTCATAAATAATTAAAATATTGAGAATAATTTGAAGAACATGAAGATTCTTCAAAACTTATGTATTGTTTGTTCTCAAGGCCAACTGATTATAAAATCACCACTAACTAAATTTGGAACGTGGTTCCAAATGTTTTGGAATATATTCTTAGATGAATTTTGTGGGCGCACTCACCCTTCGTGTAGACCTCTAGAATATATGATATGAATTTTTAGATCTACTAGAGGTCACATGTACCTTATCTCGTACTTGAAGTTTTCGAGATTACTTGTAACATCCCGAAAATTTCTACAAATTAAGGTAAGCAACGAAATTGTTGTTTTGAAAGAATTACTTGAATATTATTGTAAGATTACTTGAATATTGTTATTCAATTGACGCTAAAGAAAGAATTTGGTTGATAATTGACATAAACTAAAGTATAGTAACTTAATTGACATGAACTAAAGAGTGTGAACTTAATTGAGAGATAATGCAAGGGAAAGGACTTCTTGGACAATTTCCCGCCAAGTGTGTGGCGCCACATTGTGCCACTAGTCACGATGTGATTGGCGCCACTTATCACAATATGATTGGCGCCACTTGTCACGATATAGTTGGTGGAACTCAAAAGTTATTAAAACTAGCTAAATCCTAACTATTATATAAAGGGGCTAAGGGTTTCAAAGCTTTCAAAACCATTTCATTTTCTCTTCCGACTCCAAAATTCGTCTAACTTGGCCAAGGGAAGGAGAAAACCAATAAAAACCCGCCAAAATACCTATTTGTCCTTTGAAAAGAGTCCCTTACCATATATGGAAGGATTATAGCTTGAAAGATAGTTTTAATTGAGGAATATCGGGGCTTTAAAGATACTTCTTCACGTGGATTATTCGAAGAATATTTGAGGTGTGTAATCTAATACTTTGATTCCTTTTCTACATGCATAAAGTTTTGATAAGATAAGTGTGTATTTGATTGATGATTTCATATGAAACAAACATGGATTTCAATTCATTATTATTAAAAGAAAGATTGGTTATTGCATTTGTATCGCTAGTTAATGCTCTACCCGTTTTGAATTGCTTTGTGATTGAATGGGCTTGTTGTGTGTTCTTGGCCATTCTGAATTGTTTCCTACACTATGACCTATTTAATGATCCCGGAATAGGGAAGATTAGTGTGGTGTTTGCTTTGAATTGGAATCTCGAGATGGGTCTACCG
>CAVNYN010276499.1:0-16118 GCA_963692815.1 Nyctanthes arbor-tristis
ACAGAAAAATAAGTCATCAACTGATGGAAAACCATCTAGAACATCAACTGAGAAACCCCAAAATTCGAAAGGAAGATGAACCTGCAAGAATTTGGAGAAGCAAATTGAAGAATAATCAAGTTCTGTGATTGGAAGAAGCAAATACCACAGAGCACCAAGGGAAATTGTGAAAATTCTAGAGAGATAACTATGTGGCCTAAATGACAGAGCGTGATATTCCAGACGGGAGGAAGGGCATTTTCGAAAGCTCATTGATATTTTTAACGAAAGTGGCTATGTTATAATAGTAGTGATATATATATATCTTATCTAGGAAATATTTCCTAATTTGGATTAGACTAACTGATTTGTTAATTTTTAATTATTTTTTATATGCGTTTAAATCGAGCCGTTATCATGTTAGTTTTTTGTATATAATAAATATAGATAAATAAGATTTAATGAACGCTTCATATTTTACAAAATTTCTATTAGAGAAAAATAAATTGTTTAATTTGTCGAGATCTAGGAATGACAATGGTTCGAGTAGGGAACGGGTATGCTATACCCATTACCCTAACCATCAAAAAACTTTTTATCATATCTCCGTATCCATCCACACTTAGATGGGACACGGGCTATAGACGGGCCGGTGTGGACAATTACTAATTTATTGGCCCATATATATATATATATATTTCATTTTTTACTTAATGAATAATATTATAAATATGGGGTGTCCTTAAGATGAAATTACGATCGTCATTGAAATTACAAAATTTTCTTGTTAAGTTTATTATCTTTTTAGTTTTCTAACCATTAGAATTTTTGATAAATATTTTTGTTTTTGACAAAAAATCCTTAAACAAGTCAGGTATGGGTAAAATGTATGATAACTTTACCCGACTCATTTTCAAGTAGGGCAGATTTTCTTTATTCTATCCGACCTATTACCCGTTTGCTTAGGTATTCTCTGTCTTAATATGATTGGATACTAGCAATTATCGGGTTTGGCGGGTTTTTTTACCTTCCATGCTGAGTTCACTTACTATATCAAATAAATTATTGTAACTACATCTATTAGTTAACAATAAGATAATCGAAATATTGTAGTTTGATGTGACTAAGCATTCATTACTTAATATTTCATACTAATATTAAAGATATAATTTGATTTAGTATTTTTCCATACGTCAAAATCTAATACACAGATAACGGGAGATACTTGAATAATCAATTAAATAACTTGTATATAGATTGTCTAGTAATTTCACGCTAAATGTGTATTTAGCAAACGTGACAGGTCGAGACTAACCACATACACGGGTGTAACCCTAGTTTCCTTAATTCTACCTAAACCCTATATAAATTCAGACCCCCCGAGTTTTATTCTCTCAAATTCTCTCTTTCGCCAATTCTCAGTTCGCAAACCCTGCAACCGCTGAAAGCAGAACGATCTCGTCCAAGGTGAAACCCTGGAGAGTTCCGATGGCGAGGTGTTCGAAGTGGAGGAGGCGGTTGCGCTGGAGTCTCAGACCATCAGGCATATGATTGAAGACGACTGCGTCGATAACGCTATCCCCCTTCCCAATGTCAACGGCAAGATTCTGGCGAAGATAATCGAGTATTGTAGGAGGCATGTTGCTGCCGCTGATGATAAAGGCAGCGACAAAACCAGCAAGGACGACCTCAAGGCCTTTGATGCTGATTTTGTCAAAGTTGATCATGCCACCCTCTTCGACCTGATTCTGGTATGGTCTTTTCCTTTTGTACTGGTGGATTTTGTTGTCAATCGTTCTTCAAGGTTTTATTAGATTGAAATTGTTTTGAACATATCACGACCTCTCTCTCTCTCTCTCTCTCTCTCTCTCTCTGTGAAATAAGTTGTTGGTGCTAGGGATAAAAATTTGTGGAGAATTATATGTAAATTCCGTTATAAACTAGGGATTCTTTGTTTTTGTTATTATCTGGACTCAATTATTATTATTGTTATGTTATTTTTTTTTTGTACGGTTGGGTTTTCCTTAGCTGTAATTTTTTTTAACCATATCAAGAATTGCTAATAATTGTTGTTGCTGACATGCTGTTTATAATAATTCAAGTATATGGGATATAATTTGTGTAATTAGGATTTATCCTTAATTGTTTACAATAACTGCTATAATTTTTAATACTATTAATACTATTATTCCAATTTACTTTGGTGATGCATTGTTCTTTGCAAAATCAACATTTTCTCAAAGAGACCTGTCCTCTCTCGTAGCTCCCCAGTGACTATAGGCTACAGGGTTATTGTATTCTGTGGGTTAATGATAATTATTAGTTCTTTGTTCTCTATACATCATTTGGATTCATATTATCCAGAGATCCTGGATATTGTTGGCAGTCATGTGTTATGGTTGCACAGCGTTGATGTTATATTTTACTTGTATGGAACCACAACAAGCTTTTGCATATATGTGAATGAATGACTATACTACTCCTAACTCATCTATCCATTCACTGATTTTTTTTCAGGCTGCTAACTACTTGAATATCAAGTCTCTTTTGGATATTACATGCCAAACTGTAGCAGAGATGATTAAAGGGAAATCACCAGAGGAGGTTCGGGCGACATTAAAAATAGTAAATGATTTCACTCCTGAAGTGGGAGAGGCCCTCCGAAGGGATAACCAATCGGCTTTTGAGTAGAGCTGGCAATGATTTAAGCTGACAACTAGATTTCAATTTCAAGATCTGGAATTTTTCTGTATCTATGGTCGATTTTTCCAGATTGTTCTCATGGAATACTTTGCAAACTCTAGAGTTATTTTCGTATAATAAAAATATATCACCTTTGCAGAATTTGCAGCTCGCCTCTATCGTTAGAGCTATGATAATTTTGGTTTTGCAGAGTATGGTTTTGGCTATTCTATTCTATATTATTGAATATTAACAGGTGAATTATATTATTGAATATTAACAGGTGAATTGCCATACAAAGTATGTTAAAGTTGTAAACTTCATAACTTCCATATAGTCTGTATGACTGTATTCTAATTTTCAAAGTTACAAGTACATTCTTGTCAATTGTTTTCATGGCAGTCTTTGCCTATTACTTATTTCAGAATTGTTACTGCAATGCATCTGAAAAATCCTTTTTCTGGCTAATCATTCTTGCTGTTTGCCACTACAAATGGACTACGGACTTTATAGTTAGCACTGATCCATGTAATTGAGCCAAACAAGTCCTTTTCGGGAGATGATGTTAACTTGAAAGTGACTTGATAAGTTACTTTCTTAATGTTTTTCGGGAATTGCAACTTGTTTGGTTCCACTTTAACATCCACTTCGCCGGGTGCGTCTACGAGTGCAGTGTACACTGTCTTATCTTCCCCGACGTTGGTTATGGTTCTGATCACCTTCTTGCTTTCATTTTCTTTCAAGTTTGATATGGCGATTGAGGGATAGTTCATGTTTGAGACAGAATCAGGATTTGAATCAGTGGGGCAGGAAAAGTTAGCTGGAAGAGATGATGCAATCTTCTTTATTTTTGTACTATTATAGCCAGTATTGCAGAGGTATTGCACGTAGTCGGAGATCCCAGTCTCGTAAACTAACCCTGGCTGCATCGGCCCGGATGTGCTTACTTCCCCTGCACCTATATCGTATGCCGTGGCTTTTGATCCAGAAATAGTAGTTATTGGCGCCTGTGAATTGTCCATTTGAATTGCTGCAAATAAACAAAAATGGTACTTAAGTCTGATTCATTTTTAAGCAAAATCTCTGTGACAGATTGTTTGAAGTTTTTAACCTGATGTCATGATAGCTGATTTGATTGCAGAGGGACTCCAGTTGGGATATAGCGACTTCACTGTTGCTGCTATACCTGAAACATGGGGACATGCCATGGATGTTCCGGAGAGTAAATAGTAGAGCGGTGGTCCCTTGCCTGGTATTGTGGCTTTTGTTTCATTTGCCGGCCATGCTGCAAGAATGGCTACTCCTGGTGCTGCTATGTCTGGCTACAAAGTCATTCACAGCCGAATTTAGTCTTCAAGCTTCGAGCAGGTTCTCCATTTTCTTTACCATATCATTAATTAATGCACATTGAAGAAGTAGCGTTTACCTTGAGAAGGTTTCTAGTGTTATATGAAGGCCCTCTTGAAGAGAAATATGGTACAACAGGAGCTGGCTTGTACTTTGTTACAGTCACTGTTGGTAAAATCGTAGACACCGGATTGCTTTTGAATGATCAAAACTCTAGTTAACTTTTGAATATACTCAACATTTGAAGCATACAATTGACATAATTGTTTTACCTAGTGGAGTTGATATAAGAGATTATCCTGGCTCCATCTTCTTGGGTGACAACAGCCACAGGTGAAGATCCAAAGGTTGATGGCACAGCTCTCTCATTATCATTGATCAATATCATCCCAATAGCCCCTTGTTTCTTCAAATATGCAGCCTTGCCTGATGCTGGATATTCATTGTCATTGCTTTCACATAGAATAATCTTCCCCTTCACTTGTTCATCTTTGAATGAGCCTGGGATGCAATTTCTGTAATTAAAAAAAAAAAAAAAAGCCACACCAGTCCAGAATTAACCAACTTCTACTGCTTAGGCATGGTGACAGGGAAACTGGCCTCTCTTAATTTTTATACCTTGTGTCGCTGTCATCAAGAGGGTGGACTGATTTTCCTGGGCTACCATATATTAAGGGGTAGACTGGAGATTTCTGGATGTCAGCAAAATTAACTCCTCCGCCCTGAGATATATGAGTGAAGACGACTCAAAAAGTCTCAAAACATATTCGTCTACTTGACTTCAATTTTATTTAAATCCAAGTCAGGGTTATTGTTCAAAATTTAGGCATCAATTACCTTAATGACTGTGTTTCCCCCCAACACAATATCAGTTTCCAAGTCACGGTCGATGGTAGTGGCAGCAACAGTTAGAATCCAAGGAGCAATATTCACTGCTGTTCTAGAACTGGGACCATCATTCCCAGTAGAGCACACCACGATGATTTCATTCTCCACCGCATGAAATGCTCCAATGGCAATAATATCCTCGGAAAATTCTTGGTCAAATCCTGCTGGTGCACCAAGAGACAGTGATAGCACATGAACCCCATCAGCAATGGCATCATCAAATCCTTTCAAGATTGCCGAGCCTCGGCATCCCTCAGGAGTACAAACACGGTACACAGCTATTCTTGATCCAGGTGAGCCACCTTTTGCAGTTCCTTCAGCTACGCCATAATATGATGCCCCTTTAACTTGGACACCTGCTGCAGTAGATGCAACATGTGTACCATGGCCAACCTTGTCTCTAGGTGTACCATATGCTCCGGTATTGCCTGACCCAGGTACATCATAATACCTTGCTCCAATAAGTTTCCTGGTGCCCAAAAAGAGAGAAGAAATTTGAATAACAAAAAATGTTTGGACATCTTTTACACTAGTGATGCTTTTGCAGATCAGTTGAAAGTGGTAAAAGTGGGAGGGACTGGGAACACAACCAAAAATTACTAACTCATTCTGTTTTCACCGTCCGTTAACTTCCCTAGGTGGGTGTGGTCCAGATTAAAGAAATGAGATCACTTTCTTGTGGACTCAAGAGTATGATATTACATAGAAAATTCTGGTATATAGAAAAAGCTCCTCATTTGCTGCTGTTGAAGTTATATATGCAAATAAAAATGGAAATTTGTTTTATGTTTTATGTTTGAACCCTTTACTTGTTGCAGCTCGAGGAAACGAAATCATGGCCTTCCACACATTTGCCTTTCCACTTTGACGGACCTGAGCCCAAATCCTGATCACGGAAACTCTCAGATTCAGGCCAGATTCCTGAATTCAGGTTTCAAGTGTTAGAATCCTGAAAGCAAGAGAGTGCATGATAACTCCATGGAAATGTTTAATTATGAGCCCCTCCAGCACTTTGCAGCAAGAAGCCTTTGGTATAAACAAGATGAAAATTTAGTATGACCTGTATCCAAGAAGCCAATGATGGTGTCTGTCCCGTTCGAAAATGACCCTGAAATCGTGCTAGGAGTAGAATCAATTTCCACAGAAGTTTGGTACTTCAAGAAATCCCAAGAATGCGTAGTGTGAAGTTGCAAAACTGGATCGCGGAAAACAGACACGACTTCTGGTCTTTGAGCTATTGATTTAGCCTCCTCTTCTGATAAATAAGCAGCAAAGCCTGCGAAACCATTACTGTAGGTGTGTATCACTGCATTCTTGTTCCTACAGAAATTCAAAATCCCACGAAACAAACATCAGGAAAAAGACTATGATACAAGGCAAGAAATGTGCCTGTTTCATGCATGATCAGATGGAATGCAACTTGTCTATCTGTTTTTCAGACAGAATTCATAGGAAAAATGCTAGATAATGACATACCTGTGTTTCATCATAGTATTATTAGGATATGCCTTAGCAACATAGGACAGTAATAAAGCTAGCATTTGGAATGGAATGGAAGTGTCTTTAATCAATATTATAAAATGATTGTTTGAGTAGATTATCTTTTGTCAATTTCACAACCAAAAATAACTCTGCTAAGACGCCAATTTCCTATAAATCCTATGAGTTCCGGTGCATATGATGCGTATCAAGCAACCTTTTCATCAAGGAATTGAGAAGCTGATCACGATCATTTCTTGGATTACCCTCCGATGAAACTGAGGATCCCATGTACACAATATATATCCCATTATTATCATCTTGTTGATCTGCTTCAGTTTCTCTGAGAAACAGGACAAGAAAAAGGGAGAAACACAAGAAAACAAAAGGCCCTTTCATGATCCTACCAAATTGCAAGAACGAGCCGTTGTGATGCAATCCAAAGCCTTGTTCTGAAGCTTCTTATAAAGAGTGGACCATCAGGAGGAATAAATGCCACTTAGGCCTAAAAAGTTGGCAATAAAACCGTGGTGGTCTGACCCTATGTTAATGGATTCCTGCGTGTCTGTCCACTCTCTGTATATTTGGGTATAAGTTGGTGCCACTATGACCACACAAAGTGCCTATTATCTCTTGTCTTGGCTGAAATGGCCATGAAAGTGATGGAGGTGGCAGTGGTGGCCACTGAAAATAGTTCAAAGTGTTCTGTTCATTTGCATTCTTGAATGTATTCAAAGCGTTCAAATTTAGGTAACAAGATTAAACTGAAGGTGCCCATTTAAGTGGGGATTAAGAAGTTTTCCAACTTGAAAAGTACCCACCAATTCACCATCCTTGAGTGTTTTGCATGTGATGTATTTGAGTATTTCAGCTTTTCATGGTGAGGGTGGGGAGGGGTTGGGTGGGGTGGGTTGAGAGGGTAGGGTCCTTGCATAAGCTCTTTTGACCGTCACAGTTGCATAATATGAGGATGGTCTCCTCCGCATGAGTACCTTTGAACCAAAATCAGACGCAAGAGCCACGTACAAATAGTTGATCTCGAGCAGAATCACAATAGTTGGAAAATTCGTGTTTTCTCGAGATTGCAATCTTTTTTTTTTACTTGAAGAAAAATACACAAATATATCATCACTTTGAAAAGTAGAAAATGCTACAGAAGTGTGAGTAAAAACGTTCCGAATCAACAAGATGTGGAGTAAATAGTGAATATCCACTAATTCTTCTAGTAATGAATATGTTAACGTTTTTAGACGAATAATAATAATGCAATTAGATGATAATTAATCCATTTCTTCCTAGTTAGTAGTGCGACGTGAGACCACTACAGATTGAAATTGAAACGGGGAATTCATTACAAATGCAAAGTCAATTTCTTTGATGACACCACACAAAAAAAAAATAATAATAATAATTTGAAGTTCCATCTATTTTAGATCCATTATTATACTCTGCCAATATTATCATACTACTAGTGCGCCACTTTTTACAACTAGAATGGTTTATCACATATGCCCACTTTGAACCATTCATATTTTCTCATGTTATTAAAAAAAAATATATATATATATATATATTATTTTTTAGGTCTAATTTGGCTTCTCCTACCATAGTTGTAATAATGATTAATAATTATTAAATCGTGAAGGTAAAACAAGTCAAAAGAATCCAATTATGTTTAGATAGAGGTAAAAAGTTTACATACATTAATTGCATTATCCTTGTCAACAATAGCAGCAACCCATTGAAATGAATTTAAATTAACAGAAAAGCTTAAAATTTTGGGTTGATAAAAAGTAAAATAACAGAACAAAGGGATTACCGGGGAAAAAATTCAAGGAAGCTCAATGAAATTAGTAATCATATACAAAAAAAACAAATATCAAAATGCTATTGCCCGACATAGTATCCGCAGGATGACAACAGATGAGCTTTTGAATCATCAACATTAATTTTTTGGTAACCATTTATAAAAATGTGGGTTTGTAAATTAATTTAAAGTTTAAATTTTGTGTAGATGTCGATATTTAATTGTACTACGTGGAGATAATAATTAAAATGATGTGAAAATTCACATCACGTCAAATATATGTGGTGTTGTCATGTGTTTAAAATTTGAAATTTAAATTAATTGATAAATAAATTTGATTTTTGAATGATAGCCAAACATGGTTTTATTATTAATTTATCATGTACGTTTAAATTTTTGCAAAATAGGCGTAGCAGTGAAACAAGAGATTTGACCCAAAACAAGTCAATTTTAAATATAACAAAATAAATATTCAGTAGTTCATATCAAGTTGCAGCTAGTGTAGATACATTCTAGAACTCTGGAAGTTGCTACAAAAATTGCAAGCATCACATATAAGATAGATTATTATGACATTTTGACTCTAATTAGCTTGTGATAATCCCTTTTCTTTGTGCTTCAAAGCTCTGTAAAACTCATCAATTTGCCTTGAAATATGACAAAAAACTTATTTTTAAATACTACTATTGTCCTAAAAGAAATATGATAATGAAAATCATATTATGTCAAATATGATAATGAAAATCATATTATGTCATTTTATTGATAACTCACATGTGAGTTGTCTAATGATTTCTCACTGCATGTACATCTAACGAGATAATTCCCTTAGACATATGACGGAAAATCGAAACTACAGATTTATCATTTTCCCACATCCACCCACATTTTTCTTCTTCAACACATGTTATTTGCCCACGAACTTCTTATTTTGTCTTACTCTTTATCTACTAGGGTAATAGCTCAATGTCATCCTCTTCAACACATTTTACTGTTGATAATGGTTATGTTAGGATAACCTTTATCAATTCCCACAATTATTTTCTAGAGAAAAATACTAATGAGGTGAAGCTGGTAGAGCGGCCACAAGGGTATTAGCTGATAAATCATCACCCAATGGTCCCACTAGGTACAGCTTTTTAGAACAGTTTTTTTAACTTGGCTGATTTCTCTTGGTCCTCGAGTTCTATACAGGAGTTCGATCTAGTTTCATAAGAATAAACCTTTTTAGAAGGCTAAGACACATTATTGTATTATGATATTTGTACACACTTTCTACACAATATTTTTTACACAATCATGTGACCCATGTGATATATATATATATATATATATATTCAAAAGTAATGTGATATGTAAAGAAACATGATATTACTGCGCGAATGTGTAAAAAAATTATGTACATAAAGCATAATTCTACATCATTTGATGATAATGACAAACATTATGTTAGTTATTGTTTGACTGACTGGGGAATTGATCTATATTTAATAATGGCCTATCTTTTTATGTCGTTTTGTTTTAGCCCTAAACGCCGATGTGTGGCATGTAAAGAAACACGACACGTAGTTCTTTCACGTTATACGTCATATGTGCCTTATGGCACTAGACATCTGGGCTATATCCTTTCACTTTCACTCTATTTATGAGTAGTGGCGGAGGTATTCTTGGGCAAATTAGAGGCCAATCCCAAAGTATTAAATTTTTTTTCACTACTTTAGGTATAAACATGTAAAGATTCTTCATCTATGTAATTGCTCCAACATTTCCGTTAAATGTTAATGTTTAGAAGGCTCAAGCCCTTTAGCCTTCAAAATTTTCTTGAATTAAGAGAGAGAGAGAGAGAGTATATTGAATGATAAGTGTTGTGTGGTCCAGTAAGTTATGTGTGTGGATGTGATTTGTTTAACAGAATTTGAATTTGGAATAGATTTTTCCTTTTTTTCCTTTCCAGAAGTGATCTAGTGAATACTTAAAAGTAATAATGTCATATATTGTTTGTATCGTGGTATGTATTTATGATATTGAAAAAATCTGAAATCTACTAGTTAATGATTGGTATATTTTGCTAATGAAATTTTTTTACTGGGTTGTCTAATTTAACAGAATAGTGAAAGTTGGTAGAGAACCATTGTATTAATGTAATATAAGAAATTTTCATTATTTATATTGTATTGTATTGTTTCAATTTGTTGTGACAAAATTTTTGCCCCCCTAAATAATATTTTTTAACTCAAACAGTGTTTATGGATAAAGCGAAACAAGACTTAATAAATCTTGCACATATGAAAAGGTTACGCAATGGAGATGTGTACATTCTTGTCAATTGGGTTCACTGGAAAGCATCATTTCTGTTTGCCACTACAAATGGACTTCGCACTTTGTACTTATCACTGATCCATGTAATTGAGCCAAACAAATCCTTTTCAGAAGATGATGTTAACCTGAAAGTCACTTGATAAGTTACTTTCTTAATGTTTTCGGTGATCTGCAACTTATTTGGTTTCACATTAACATTCACTCCGGTGGGTGCCTCTACGAGTGCAGTGTAAACTGTCTCATCTTCCCCGACGTTGGTTACGGTTCTGATCACATGCTTGCTCTCATTTGCTTTCAAGTATGATATGGCGATTGATGGATAGTTCAAGATCTGAGACAGCATCAGGATTCGAGTCAGTGGGGCACGAAAAGTTAGCGGGAAGAGACGATGAAACATTCTTTATTAATCTTGTTTCTCCAGAGACAGTATTGCAGAGGTATTGCAAGTAGTCCGGGATCCCGGTCTCGTAAACTAACCCAGGCTGCAACGGCCCGGATGTGCTTACTTCCCCGGCACCTATATCGTATGCCGTGGCTTTCGATCCGGAATTTGTTTTTATTGGCGCCAGTGTATTGTCCGTTTGAATTGCTGCGAGTAAGCAAAAATGGTAGATAAGTCTGATTCATTTTTAAGCAAAACCTGCTTGTGGTATCAAGACAGTTTCAAGTTTTTAACCTGATGTCATGATAGCTGATTTGATTGCAGAGTGAGTCCAGCTGGGATACAGCGACTTGACTGTCGCTGCTACCGCTACAACGTGGGGACATGCCACGGATGTTCCGGAGAGTAAATGGTAGTGCGGTGGTCTCTTGCCTGATATTGCCGCATCTGTTTCATTTCTCGGCCATGCTGCAAGAATGGCTACTCCCGGTGCTGCTATATCTGGCTACAAAGTCATCCACAGCCGAATTTAGACTTCAAGCTATCATTAATTAAGAGTAATACTAGTTATCTAGATTGGAGACATGTCTTCAGTCTAGTTGGCGTAATTACATTGGAGGATGAGTTAATATACATAAATACATAGGGGTCCTCATTTATTCAATAACTAATAAGGAGATGGAGATACCAACTAAACTGGAGACTTAGAGAAATAGCATTATTCTTAATCAATGCACATTGAAGTAGTAGCATTTACCTTGAGAAGGTTTCTACTATTATATGAAGGCCCTCTTGAAGAAAAATATGGTACAACAGGAGCTGGCTTGTACTTTGTTACCATCACTGTTGGTAAAATTGTAGACAACGGATTGCTTTTAAATGATCAAAAGTTTAGTTAGCTTTTGAATATACTAAACATTTGAAACATACATTTGACATAATAGTTTTACCTAGTGGAATTTATATAAGAGATTATCCGGGCTGCCTCTTCTTGGGTGACAGCAGCCACAGGTGAAGATCCATAGGTTGATTGCCCAACTCTGTCTACATCTCTGATCAGTATCATCCCAATCGCGCCTCGTTTCTTCAATGATGCAAACTTGTCTGATGCTGAATACCCATCTTCATTGCCTTCACATAGAATAATCTTCCCCTTCACCTGTTCCTCCTTGAATGAATCTGGGATGCATCTTCTGTTTAAAAAACCACACTAGTCCAGAATTAACCAATTACTATTGCTTAGGCATGGTGACAGGGAAACTGGCCTCTCTTAATTTGTATACCTTCTGTCGCTGTCATCAAAAGGGTGGACTGATTTTCCTGGGCTACCATATATTAAGGGGTAGACTGGAGATGTCTTGATGTCAGCAAAGTTAACGCCTCCACCCTGAGATACATGAGTGAAGATGACTCAAATAGTCGCAAAACATATTCGTGTAGTTGACTTCAATTTTATTGAAATCCAACTTACTCCAGGTTATTGTTGTTCAAAATTGAGGCATCAATTACCTTAATCACCGTGTTTCCCCCCAACACGATATCAGTCTCAAACTCACGGTCGATGGTAGTGGCAGCAACAGTTAGAATCCAAGGGGCAATATTCCTTGCTGTTTTAGAATAAGGACCATCATTCCCAGTAGAGCACACCACGATGATGTCATTCTCTACTGCGTGAAATGATCCAATGGCAACAGGATCATTGACAAATTCTTGTTCAAATCCTGCTGGTGCACTAATAGGCACTGATAGCACATCAACCCCATCAGCAATGGCATCATCAAATGCTTTCAAGACTGCCGAGGCTGGGCAGTCCGGAGTACAAACACGGTACATGGCTATTCTTGATCCTGGTGAGCCACTTTTTGCGGTTCCTTTGGCTAGGCCATAATATGATGCCCCTTTAACTGGGACACCTGCTGCAGTAGATGCAATATGTGTTCCATGGCCAATCTTGTCTCTAGGTGTACCATATGCTCCGGGATCACCTGATCCAGGTTCATCATAATACCGTGCTCCAATAATTTTCCTGGTGCCAAAAAAAATTGAATAACAACAGATCTTTGGACGTCTTTTACACTTTAGTGATGCTTTGGTAGATCAAGTTGAAAGTGAGACAAGAGGGAGGGACTGGGGACAGAACAAATAATTATTAACTCGTTCTGTTGTCATCGTTAGTGAACCTCCCTAGGCAGGTGTCGTCCAGATTAAAGAAATGAGATCACTTTCTTGTGGACTCAGAGTATGAAATTACATAGAAAATCTGGCATATAGAAAAGGCTCCTCATTTGCTGATATTAAAGTTATATATGCAAATAAAAATAGAAAATTGTTCTATGTTTGAACAGATTACTTATTGCAGCTTGAGGAAAAGAAATCATGGCCTTCCACACATTTGCCTTTCCACTTCGACGGAATTGGCCCCAAATCCTGATCGCTGAAACTCTCAGATTCAGGCCAGATTCCTGAAGTCAGGTTTAAAGGTGTTAGAATCCTGAAAGCAAGAGAGTGCATGACAATCCCATGGAAATGTTTAATTATAAGCCCCTCAAGCACTTTGAAGCGACTAGCGAGAAGCCTTTGGTATAAACAAGATGGAAATTTAGTATGACCTGAATCCAGGAAGCCAATGATGGTGTCTGTTCCATTTGAAAATGACCCCGAAATCGTGCTAGGAATAGAAGAAGTTTGGTACTTCAAGAAATCCCAGGAACGCGTGGTGTGAAGTTGCAAAACCAAATCGCGAAAAACAGACACGACTTCTGGTTTTTGAGCGATTGATTTAGCCTCCTTTTCTGATAAATAAGCAGCAAAGCCTGCGAACCCGTTACTGTAGGTGTGTATCACTGCACTCTTGTTCCTAGAGAAATTCAAAATCCCACGAAACAAACATCAGGAAAAGAATATGATACAAGGCAAGAAATGTGCCTGTTTCATGCATGATCAGATGGAATGCAAGTTGTCTTTCTGTTTTTCAGACAGAATTCATGGGAAAAATCCTAGATTATGACAGACCTATGTTTCATCATAGTATTATTAGGATATGCCTTAGCAACATGGGACAGAAATAAAGCTAGCATTTGGAATGAAATAGAAGTGTCTTTAATCAATATTATAAAAAGATTGTTTGAGAAAGCCTCTTGTCAATTTCACAACCAAAAATAACTCTGCTAAGACGTCAACTTCCTATAAATCCTACGAGTTCAGGTGCATATGATGCGTATCGAGCAACCTTTTCATCAAGGAGTTGAGAAGCTGATCACGATCATTTCTTGGATTACCCTTCGATGAAACTGACGATCCCATGTACACAATATATATCCCATTATTACTATCTTGTTGAGCTGCTTCAGTTTCTCTGAGAAATAGGACAAGAAAAAGGGAGAAACAGAAGAAAACAAAACTCCCTCTCATGATCCTACCAGATTGCAACAACGAGTCGTTGTGATGCAATCCAAAGCCTTGTTCTAAAGCTTCTTATATAGAATACCATCAGAAGAGAGGGGCCGGGGGGTAGATGCCAGTTAGACCTAAAAAGTTGGCCATACAACCTTGGTGATCTGATAATGGATTCACGCTCTGTCCATTGTATGTATATACTTGGGTACTGGTTGGTGCCACTATTACGATACAAAGTGCCTTATATCTGATGTTATTAAAATATTATTTTTTTTAATGAAATGGGGTTGTGGATCATGCTCGTACATGCCTCGTGCAAGAAAAACCTTAGTGGTAAGGTGGTCTCCTATGTTAATGGATTCCCGCGTGTCTGTCCACTGTATGTACCACTAGGGGCGGAGCCAAAAAATTTGTTCAGTGTGATCGAAAATTTTAAAAAAACACTCGCCTCAGCTATCATTTTCATTTTCTATTACACATATTAGTTTTTAATCTCAGAACCAATACTCAAAATTTATTTTATAAAAAATTAATAATAAATTAAAAAAATAAAAAATGGTAATTCTATATTGGCTTATGAAGTAAAGGGAGTTAAAGCCTGCGTTATAAAAGAGGATTGGATATATGAATTTAAGACTACAGCGAGGCCCTAATCACATATTGGTTTATGAAGTAAAAGGAGTTAAAGGTCTACTTTATAAATGAGGATTGAATATATGAATTTAAGACTTCACCTCGGCCTTAAACTTGGACTGCCCAACTGATTTTTGGGTTTAAAATACCAAGTTAAAATATTTTAGACATAGAAAAAAGAATATTTGCGTCATATATGAGTTTATTGGTTTTGAATCTTAGTACAGTCTAGGTTGAAAGTTAATAGTCTAATCCAAAGTTCAATACGATCTGTGAACTGCACTGGGCCTTAATGGGCTCCGCCTTTGTGTACCACTATGACCACACAAAGTGACTTATGTCTCATGTTATTAAAGTATTATTTTTCTGTAATGAAGTGTGGTGCTGATCATGCTCGTGCTTACCTCCTGCAAGAAATAGATAAGCCCATATTTTTTTGTTGAGATTTGACGGTCTGATTAAGGAGCCTTATCTATTTGTTAATAAGGAATCTTACTGCATACATGACAAAAATCTAATAAAAACAGCCCCCTACCAATAGGGGGCTATTTTTGTTAAATTTTTATCACGGAAGTAATATATCTCTTTATTAAGAGTCTTATTTATTTCTTTAACAAATTTCGACATTTGAAGTAATGGTATTATTTGGAAATATTTAAAAAAAAAATGTTTGCGTACATTAATTGCATTTTCCTTATCGACAACAACAGAAGCCCCACAATCAAATATAAAATTTTGAAATGACCCTTCAACAATTGCAAGAACTATCTATTGGAGGAATCCGAACATAACTTTCTGAAAAAGTGCAGGGGTCAAAATTAAACAGCCTAATTGGACCCAAAAAAAAGAGCCCACCGAGAAGAACAACTCATCATTCCTTCCACCGAAATTCCAACGTGTCATGCACTTTTCGTCGACACACGAAAGTAGCGCACAACTTTAACGTCGTCCCTCGTTCGACCTTTGTAAACAACGCTAAGTCAGCCTTTCACCCCCTCGATTGGTGCTAGCACACCGTACTCGGCAACCGACACACACTCGGCAAGAACTTGCACCTGACGTTAGCTAAGGACACTAACCGTTCTATTTACACTTAAGAACGACGTTACAACGGTTAGTGGACTTTACACTCGACCTTACACCAAGGCCCCAAGGCTTCCTTCATTTGCTTGCCACAAATGAGGCCCCTTGCCCCTATTTATAGGA
>CAVNYN010276501.1:0-28518 GCA_963692815.1 Nyctanthes arbor-tristis
TTCAGTGGTACTTAACTACTGTAGTAGGACTGTTGTAACACTAAGCACATTAAGTTTTGACATGAAAATACACTGAATATAATTAACAGAGCATGCAAATTATTACCAATAATATGTTGGAAATAAGTCTTAAACCATATACATAGACCTGAAGGATTTCAATAGATGACCGTGAACTTGCATCAATTGTTGGAGGAACTCAAATTGAAACTAAGTTGATAGGCAGTTACAAATCTATATGGGAAACCATACTTCTCAACCCTCCTTTTATTTGAAAAATAAATTCCAAACAGGCAGGTTTTTTCATGTCTTCCATTTTTTTTTGGGTTTTTGCAGTAAAGACGACACTCAAGTCAGTCAGCATTATGATACAATTTTGAATCAATATTCTTTGAGTTGACCTTAATTGAGTGGTTTCCTTTTGTGAATTTCGTTTTTTGGTAGAAGAAATTTTGATCACTGAACCAAAGATTAATGAAAATGGAATTATGGAAGAATACAAAGTGGTCAACTAACTTTATTCATGATCAGAATTCTTTAAGTAATTTGTGGTTAATAGCATGTCTTCTCGAATTCTTTACGTGTTTTGTGGTTAATAGCATGCCTTCTCAAATTGATTAGAGAAGACTTAGAAGTCATTCCAAGCATATGACAAAAGAGTCACACTAGTCATATCGTGGCAATCAATTTGATGAAAGGGAAATTAAACGCTATCAAGTTGTGAAAGGTAATTGTTACATTAAGTTGTACATTTTTGTTGATAAATCTAATTAACACTGCCATGCAAAATATCCAAGTGGAAATATGACTTGAACTATATTCATTAAATTAAAAAGATGTATCTAATTCTTATTTGGAAGTTTAAAATCATGGAAATTGTTGATCCGCAATAATCACTGCTTATAGTAGATGATATCATCCCGTTGAAATTATTGTGGTTCATTTTGAATTGCCCAATTAATTAATATAGCAAACAAGTCCTTTCCAAATACAAATTTTAGAGAAGGGAAAGTCCATCTCTAAAATTTCTGTATCTAACTGCCCAAAGATAGTTAAAAGAAAGATAAGACTACTGAAACTTATAGTCAAGATAATATGAGAAGACTTAGTTAATGTCTGGAAATTAATGGTTCGTGAAAATGAAGGCTTACCAGAAATAGGATGCGCTAAATACAAAATTCAAATCTCCAAGACTTAGTTAATGTCTGGAAATTAATGGTTCGTGAAAATGAAGGTTTATCAGAAATTGGATGCGCTAAATACAATATTCAAATCTCCAACAATATTATAAGTTCCTTATTGAAGGTTTTCAACCTAAAAATAAGTTGCCTGAAAATGGCAATCTGGGAAAACCAAATAAAGCCTTAGAAACATATTACAGCTAAATATATTCGATATTAGTAAACCAACTAAAGCTAAGCCGGCTTATAGTGGTGAACAAACTTCAGTGTCTCCACTTTCGGATGTAAATTTCTGATTCTCTGGCAGTGGAATTTTGCATGGATTAATTGCATGTGTTTTTTGTAGCTCTGCATGTCAAATCAACTAATTGATAAGAGTAAGATCAATTAGTTTTCAACAGTATCTATGACTATTAGTAGCTTTTCAAATATGTCAAATATGTTATAGGAGTTTGAGAGTTTGAAGCTTCACATTAACAGGAGTGACACCCTGCATTTTAAGAACAAAGTAACAAGTCATTTGAAGACTTGAATATGTAAGTTGTCTACTTTAAAGGATGGGAGATTCGCGATCTGTAACTGAAGTAATCTTTCGAGTTGGAGAACCATTAATTTAAATGTGAACCAGTGATCAAAGAAATCAAGAAATACACAAAACCATATGCTAATTAGTGCAACCTGCATAAGCTATCTTTAGCCTTCAAAAATTATTGATGAAAAAAGGGTGTTTCTTTGCACGAACCACGCCTGTGTTTATATATAGAAGTGATCAAATTTAGATGTGTTAGGATTGGAACTTGCTTATTTAAGCATCTGAACCGATCTCTGTATTGAGCCAAGGCCGATCATTAGCTTATTGAATGTTCATATCAGAGGAAGATTTTCAATCTGTAATCTGGTGATGATAATTGTGAAGGTTCTCCAATTCTCGATTAGGATACCAATGTAAAAATCTCTAATTATGGCCAAATTTCAAGCAGGCATATTGGTTTATTTATTTTATTTTTTTTTAGAGTATAAAAGATTGTAAAGGATGTAGATTTTCAAATATAACTTATGCAACGGTCAGAAAAATAAATTAACGAGTTTGGGAAAATTAATATTGAACAACTCAGAAGACTAAGTTTTTCAAAATGAGGCAAATGCGGATTGTATTTTTTTAATTTTTTTGGCCCTTTTTTTTAAAAGGGCAGATCATATTGTTCTTAGGATGAATTGTGGGCATTGCTTTGAAATGAAGCTCCATTATTAAGTCAAATTTTCATAACAATTAAGTGGCAGCATTTATATTTTTATTTCACTCAAGTTGCTTCATGTGTATTCTTTTATGGGTTTAACAATTTGAAGTGTAATTGCCCACAACTCAACTTCCCAACTTTAAGTTCTGCTTAAAAATCCGTAAGAGAACTAAATAAAAGAAATGGATAAATGAAAGAAAAAATGAGGATAAGCGAAAATTTTGGCATGATGAGCCAGAGCAAATTCTTACAAGATTACATGGATTTACAGCATAGCCAGGTTTGTCAATCTACCAAAACCAAAAAAAAAAAAAAAAAAAAAAAAAGAGTAGAAACAGGAAAAACGTGAAAACAGGATTCTTCAACATGGTCACTGTTTGTCAAAATTTTGACGCAGTACCAAATGGTGTAAAAAAGACTCGGACATTTCATTACTTATGGAACGTAAAATCAGTTATTCATTGTAAAAAAGATTTTTTCATTGGTAGGGTATTATTTTAACATTCTCCATAGTATAAAATATGTGATGAGCATTAAATTTTAACGGGTATAAATGGAGTACGGATCATTTATTTCCCCTTATGATATGTAAAATTATATATAAGTTTGAATCAGTTTCAATCACGTATTTAGTAGTAGGAGCAAATCTCCACTTCTTTAATCAAAATAAAATGAGAAACACAGAAACCGAACTTTGGATAAACCAAATACACAATATGGTCACCAAATTAATTCAGTCTGCAAAGCTTCCTATCTCATTTAGTGTGGAGCTTGCAAATGTATTGATATGTACCAATCGACATATAGTAGATGACTAACTTTATGCGTAATGATAATTCTTTACATGTTTTTCAGTGCCTTCTCTTGAATATTCAATTCCACAAATAAGTTATAAGGTCTTGTAAATTAAATGCGATTCAGACTGGAGAAAACTAAGAAGTCATTACAAGAAGATAATAACAAGTGTCCTTTGCTAGTCATGACATGGAAATCAATTTGATGAAACAAAAATTAAGCTATCAAGTTGCAAAAGGTGATTGCTACTAATATGTACACACACGTAGACTTCATTAAACTAACAAGAATAATTCCACTACCATACTCAAATCATGTCCAACAATTTCTTGAGACATTCTCGAATATTTTGAGTGGCATGGTCACTGCCTTGTGTGATACTTAAAAGCTATCGTTATATTATAACTTAATATTATAACATTTTAGTCAATTCGATTGAATTTAGTTATTATTATAACTAGTTAATATTTGCAATCAAATTCCCTCGGATCTAATTTTATTTTAAATTTTTTTTGTTATCATTGTGATAACTTTTTTTTTATCATTTTCTTCTTGCCATATGATTCTCATAGAAAAATCTAATGTATGGGCCAATAAAAGTTAATGGAGATTTTGAACTAAATGGAAGTGACTCATACTTTGTGAAACTATAATTTTTATAACATAATAAAAATACTTTATTAATCAATTCTATATTTTTTATTTTGTTGGATCTAATTTCATTTTATTTTTTATTTATCACATTTTATTCTTCCTATATTTTGTTAAATATCTATTTAAATAAAATTGAAAAAGAAGAATTCGCACAATGTACATTCATTGCAACTAAAGCTGAACAAATAAACTGTAAAACTGAAAACTAAACCAATCTACGAAAATGGTTGGGATTGAAAAGTGGAATGATTTGGTTTGGTTTGAGAAAATGTCAAACTGCTTGAAATGATTTGATTTGGCTTAGATTTCAACGTTTGAAAAACGTTAAATTGAACCGAGCTGTTTTTTATGTTTTAGTTAAAAAATAATATTTCGTAAGTAATATAAGAAAAATATTTCAAAGAACTTAATTCATTTATGATTGTCAAATTTGTTGACTAAAATTGACACAATAGTAAGGAATTCCTTTTGATATTCTGGTTTGTTTTAGGATGTAATTCTATAGTAGTTAATCGAGCATATTTTTCTAAAATTTTGACATGTAGATGCTTGAACAAAATAATACTTCGATAAACATACTCCAGCAATATCTCATTGAAGCTTATGCATTAATTGGGCCTTATTTCTCTATTATCTTTCATTAGTTATATGTTTGTGCTATAGTAAAATTTACTGAACCTTTGAAAAGTTTGAAGTTGATATAGTATTCAAAAGGCATATTAGTATAATAGAATACTTAAAAAAAAAAAACCATGTTTTGGGTTCATTCTCTTTACGCCGATAGACAAACTGTGGTCTAAAACTGAACTAAACTGAAAAAGCAGGTTTAATTTGTTTTGGCTAGAAAAATTAAGGCTGTGTTATTTTCATGAATCAGTTTTCTATTTTTCAGTTTTCAATTCATTTTCAATTTTCTGTTTTGAGTACTTGTTTTGAGATTTCTAAAAATGCGTTTACTTTGTCATTTTAGAAAACTGTTTTAAAAAATACAAAACTGGAAAACATGCTCTTTTTGACATTTTAAGAATTTATTTACTTGTTAAGTAAATTAAATACTTTTGTTTAAGTAAATTAAATAGTTTTGTTCTTTCCTTAAAAGAAATTATTTTGTTCTAATATATCATTATCAAAAGTAAAATTTGAAATTTTGCTATATAGTTTGTTATGAGGAAAAAAGAAATTAGAGGAGATAGAAAGAAATAACATTTGGTGGAGGGTACGAAGGAGAGATGATAAAAGTAGTAATTTGGGTACATCATTAGAGCAAAGAAATTAGAAAACAGAGAAAGAAACTAGGCAGATGATGGAGAGAAGTAGCACATTAGTAATCGTAATTAATTTTGCGGCAGAGGACGAAGGGTTGTAAAATTAGAGGAGATAGAAATTAGAATTCTCAAAATAAAGCGTTTTTCGTGTTTTTAATTAAGTAGTGTGTTTTGTTTAAAAACTTTCAAAATGACTTTTGATCATTTAAAATTCTTTGTTAAAAAATTCTTTGTTTTTCAAAGAATTTTTCAAAAATAACTGTTTTCTTTGTTAAAAAATTCTTTGTTTTTCAAAATTCATTTTTGAAAATATGAAAGTAAACGCTTTTTCAATGTTTTAAAAAACTGAAAACTAAAAACGGTCTCAAAACAGTAAAGAGAACGGGTCCTAAATGGTTTGATTTGGTTTACAATTTTTCCAAGCTGAATCTGACAGTTTGGTTTAAAAATAAATTTAAAAAACCACCATAATTGAAGCATGTTCACCCCTAGTTACAACTAGTCATCGCTCTATATAGAAATATACGAATGAAGGGAAATCTTTTGATTTTCAAATTGACCTCATATTTTTGGTTAAAACCTATTTTACCCTTAATCAAATTTTGTGACTTTTCATTCAATTTGATCTCTAATTAATATATATATATATATATATTAACAAAAAAATTTTTAATAGATATATATATATCTATTAACAAAATTTTCCATTAAAATTTTTTGATTTATTTTTTTAACAAAAAATTTGGTGAATGGACTTAGAGAAGATTTGAACCTATGACAATAAAATTTAACACTTAAACCTTAACCACTTTGCAAGTTTTCTTTTTGTTAAGTTTTTTCACTAAGAAATCTGAAAGGCCAATTCTAAAACTAATCCCTCTTAATTCATTCACTTACAATCTTCATCGTGTGTGTTGATGAGTTTAATATTATTTGAATATATATATATATATATATATATTAGCATTTTACATTTTTTAAGGACTTTTGACAATGTTACCAGTAACGGGGTGTTTTCAACCTACTCGACATGAACCGCCTTGCCCTGTACTAGATTCAAACGGGTACGGATTGGGTATCGAAGGAGGCATATCCAACCAGAACATTTGATAATTACAGAGGTGATGAATTTAAATTTGATGATATTGTACATTTATCGTTGACCTTTTGTTTTCGAATGTATTGAATTATAATCGGAAGAGCACACGTTTTCCCATTATTTTATATATACAAGAGATTAGATGTAAGAATGTAAATTGTCTTCTGAATGATCTTGAATTTTATGATTACTAAGTCAATTGATCTTATTAATTTAAGTAATGTATACTTCTGTTTTTATATTTTCTATGGAAGTGTAAATATTGTAGATTTATTATGCAATTATATCTAATGAATTTAATAAGTTTTTTTTACCCTTGCAACTAGTTTCTATATTAAATGTTAACCCCTCCCAGTTCCTGTATATCTCAAAGGTCAAGCTATCGGATCAACATTCATGTCACAATATGAAAAATGAAAGCATTAAAATGGAGGCTTAGAACTTCTTTCGTATTTCTTGGCATCTCTTCCATGTTCATTCTTTATAGGCGACTTAACATGTATGTATATCACTTTTTGCATGAAACCTTACACCGAAAACCAGTAATATTTCCATATGCAAACAATGGATGGAGGAGCTAGGTTTCGTCTTCCATGGATGTTGATTTTTCGTTTGTTTTGTTGTTAGCATGCATCATTTCTAGCGAAGTTAGATTTAAAAAAAAAATTAATACATTTCTTCCGAGTTGCATTGGTATAAAGCATTCTTAGCTTGAATAACTATTCTAAAATTTAGCAACACTACAAGAAAAATTATGATGATACTTTTAAATTCATGTACAAAGCATGTGCTACTAACTATAGTCTTAAAAAGTGTGGATGTTGGAAATACTTTCAATTGCTTATTCTACTCTTACATTTTTTTAATAAAATTCCTCATTTTTCCTTCATTCACTAATATTTTATTTTTTTTAAAAAATAAACTCTTCATTTGCCAATTAACATGTCACGCCCCGCTAATTTTCAATTATTTAATAATATCTTATATTAATTAATGAAATCTGTAGCGGAAGCTTCAATGCAAATAGCGATAACGAGACGTACAAAATAAATAAATTATTTTTATCTTATAGAGTTTAACGTTTTATAAAGCTAATTATTTAAACTAACAAGTTGTTAACCATGACAGAATCATTAAAACTAGGTTTTTCAATAAAATATAAAGAACAGACAAGTTATATTAATAAATATATTTTATTGATTACCAAAGCAAGCCAAATATTTAGAAAACTTTTATCTTAAAAAGTAAGCTTCAATCATTGCAAAGACTACACATTCCTTCCATCATGTACATTACAAGTCATAAATATATATATATATATTATATCGAGGTAGGCATACTTGTTAACACAAAAAAATATGAAACACATAATTGCATTAATAGTAGCTTCAAAGATAAGTTTTCACTATATGCAAAACTCTACTCTCGTTTGCGAGCATACTTCAACTTATGGCTCGCCTTGCTTTTCAAGTATCATATCTTCAATTATTTACAAAAATTGTAGAAAAGAGGAGTGAGTATAAAGTACTCAGTGAATAATAAAACCCTTTGATTCACCTTTCATTTAGGAGATTTGTTTTCATGAAAACCATTGATTGCACACCAAGCCTTCAAATGCACAAAAGGGCCCTATCACGAGTTAAACTGCTACCCGTAGTGTGTAAGATTTATATCATTCAATATCAATTCAATCATAGTCCTGTACATTTAAGTGGATCCACATTTAAATCCCGATTGACCCCTACCCAAATTCCAAATAAATAGCAGAGCAAATACCACACTAATCGTCACTCACCTCGATATCATTAAATGGCACCTAGTATGGTAACAAAACAAAGAAAGCAAAGACAAAATGGGTAGAGTAACTCGTGATTCAAATGCAACAAATCAATCTTACTTTTTAATGCATCAAAATCTATATTCATCTCATGAAAACTTCAACCAAAACCATGCTTTTCTTATCAAACTTCAAGAATGCAACAAGGGAATCAAAGCATTAGTTACTCACTTCTTGATTTCCAAAGATTGCTTGAATAATTCTAAGTGGAAAAAGTGCCTTCAAAACTTTGCTATTTATCAGTCAAGATGATGTTTTCAAGTTGGATTCTCCTTATATATGGAAAGGGACCCTTTTCATGTTAAAGGAATGTGTATTGGTGAGTTTTGTATTACCCTTTCCCCTTTTGGACGAATTTTATATTTGAAGATCTTGGGATCTTTCAATGGAAAGCAAGACAAATGACCATAAGACAATTATAGAGGGGAAGGGAGAGAATAGGGAAGAGAGACGGAGAAGGGATAGGGTGGAAAAACCTCACACCCCTTTAGCTATAGTAGTTCAAAAATATCCAGAGTTAGTTGTTTTTAATAAATCTTTAAGTTCCGCCAATTAGAATGCAACAAGTGGCGTGATGTGGTGCCATATATTTTAGAAGGCTATGTGGCGAAATGAGATTCATGCGTTTATTGCTCAAGAAGCTATTATACTTTGTGTTGTCTTATAGTTAAGTTATGATATTTTAATCTATGTTATTTGAGACCTTCCACTTAACATGATTTTACAATTAGGTGGTTAAGCTTCAAGTCATGTTAATCAATAACTATATTGTTGTTTTGAGGCATCACTCGACTGACAATCTTAATTTGAGTCTTGTAACGTAATTTATGCAATTCATGTAGTTATCCAATTTCATTGTCAAATTATCACTTAAATTGTTAATAACCACCTTCTAATTCATTGTCAAAATATCGGTTATATTGGCAATGACCATCTTCTAATTCTTGGCATTCATTTGGGTAACAATCTTGTAACTTTACAATGGAGGCAATTCAATTCGATCACGTTGTCACATTCACATTCTTTGCATTTATTTTGGGGACAACTAATGCAATTCCATATGACCATGTTGCAATATTCAAATTTTTGGCATTCATTTGAGTGATAAATCTTATATTCTTTCAATTTATGCAATTCAATATAATTGCATTGTTACATTCTAATTCTTGACAATCTTGTTACTTAACGATTTAATATGGTTATATGGTCACATATTTTGCTTCTTGACGTTAAATAGTGTAACCTTTCAAGTAATTCTCAATCATTGTCATTATTGAAATACTATCATTTTGCTTAATTTTTTGTTAAATTTTTACTGGATGTTACATAACATGCATAAAGAGAAAGTACTGTAATTTTACATTATCTTAACTGTCAAAGTTTAATAGGAACTAGGTAACTTTTAATACGAGCTAACTTTTAAAAACTAATTATAAATATAGAGTTCAATGTAAGTCTCAAAAGTTTTCCAGTAAAAGTTTTATTTTACAATCTCCACCTACAATCCAAGTTTTCATACTTCGTTCAATTGAGATCAAGGCTTGTTTTAAGGTTGGAAAAAATGTTTGTTAAAAGTCTTTTTCTAGTAGTTCTAGATAGAGTTTCTGGAGTTCTATATTTTTTATCTAGATATTCGTACAATTGTATTAATGTTAATTTATTACTTAATAATCTAAAAGCAAACAGAGTCCAAAATTTTCAACAAGGCTATGAAGACTTTCGTCTACGTGTTAAGGAAAGTACCGAGTGTGATTAAGTTTAAAAACTGAGAAAACCGTTTATATTTTTACTTTTCAATTTAGTCCGTCACAAATTGTTTAATTTAATTTTCTTTTTCTTAAAAATAAAAAATTAATTAATATCCATAAATTCAGTTAAGTTGTAATTTCTTTATAGTCTCATTTCTCATCAATGTCTGTGAACGTAGTTATCAATTTTATTTATTTTTTTTAGCACAATAAAAATCTGTAATTCTAGTTTAAAAAAAAATCTGTAATTTTAGCTATACAAATGTTTATAAATATAAGTCTTATTGAAATACAATACGAAGAAATTTTCAATCAGTAGAACAAACCTTAATATATGGACTGCAAATGCTACAATTGGAAGAAGCATGCGTTCAAGGCTAGTCAAAACCCACTTTGAAAGGTTACAATTGCTTAAAGTTGAAAAAATACATTCGCTTAATGGAACACATATCATCTACTTTAAAATTTCAATTAGTTTCACATCTCATGAACATATATTTCCTAGTAGTGCTAAAAATTAGAGGGAAATTTTGAACTTAATAAAATCTAAAACTCTGTACTTGTCATCAGGGGCGGAACCAAGGGGGGTCTCCCCTGGTCCGCGGCTCAGCCCAAATAGGGCTGGCCTCAAAGGAAATTTTTTTTTTTTAATATGTTTTTATATGTTTGGAATAAGCAAAACAATAGTTGGATGAGGGTTAGTCCGACCTGTTGGCTATGCCCTTGCATTTATCATTTACGTATGACAATGCACATGCTTATGACTATGAAAAATGAAAGAAGGATAACCTTCGTGGAAGCGAAAACTAATAATATAGAAATTTACAGTTCTCATGAATGGTTAAAAAATGGGGATTCCTTTTGCCAATATTTTAATCACTACCGCAGGGAGTTTTCTCTTAAATATTTACAGAATACCACTATGTCAACTTAGTGAAGTGACCGATTAGTTCTCATTAAATCATCACAGTACATTAATCATCATGCTCTTGAAATGGTTGAAGTCCAGTGAACTCATTCATTAATTTTGGAATATTCAATATTTTTATAAATATGAGATACATGTGAGGTGCAATTTTTGAACCCCATACTAACAATCTTATCTTATCTTATATATATTAAAGTAAGATAATAGTCATATGTAAGTTTTCCCGTCAAAACCACTATCTTACTTTTATATGCTTCTTTTATTTTTTTATCATATTAACTGTAATAATAATTAACCATCTCTTCAAAAAAAATTAATACTTATACATTAGTTACATTTTATTATTATTTTATTTTATAATAATACTCAAAAATTGATATATATTTTTATTCTATATATGTATAATATACTATTTGTTAACCATTAATACTTGCTATACATATTCTATCAGTTTTTAGGCCATCTTCAAAGATTTAATATTTATTCACTATTATGACAGTTCATAGACAAATTTCAAGTATTGTTTTATTGAGATTTTTTCTTATTTCAATTAAGTGCCTACGCGTCAGATTGAGGATATAATAATAATGTAAAATTAAATCAATTTTAAAACTTTTACTTTAATTCAATACGATAAACTACATGTCACAAAAGTTAAGGCTATATGTCTAGCACATTGTTCTAATTTATTATTTGTTTTTCACTGGGAACCTATATATTGGTGAAAATTTAAGTTGAGGAGATACGATAGTAGTAATATTTGATGATAATGATTTAAAATAAAAATAAAATGTTCTTTTAATTCTTTTTAGAACGGAAATTGGTTAAGAATTAATTTTCGGGGTAAATGGTAAATCATATAGAATTTATCATTTGTTATAATTTTGGTTCACTTGATTCTTTTGTAAGAGGGAGACTTTATAATATGAGACTGTATACATTAAATTTTTTAGAGTAGATTTAGTGAATAGCGATGAGGAAATGCAAAAAATAATTTTTTTCAAGAATATATGGCGGAGAATGAATATGGAAAATAATTCATTTTGATAAATGAATATCATCTACACTCTATTAAATAAGGATGTGAGTATAGAGTAAACTTAGAGTTGTATAAATTTTGTATCCTCTTTTTCATGGTTTCTTAGTTTTCATACTCAATATGAAATTAATTTTATAAAAATTTCTCATTCTCATCTTCATTGCTTAATAGTATTGTTCTATGAATAATAAATTAATTAGCCTTGTGTTACGTGAAAGAAAAATTTTAGGAGGACATGAAAATGAGATATTATTATATGGTATACTTATATGGCACACTTGTATTGGATGATAAAAAAATAGTCACGTAATCATTACCCAATGAATGTGTGTCAGATGAGAATGTTACTTAATAATGTCCCCTTTTCATGTCCCCTTAGAATTGCTCTAACATTGTGCGTTTCAATTTGATTCTATTTATGTATATTAGAAACTTATGTATATGAATAAGTAGTACGCAATAAAATTATGTTATTTAGTTTTTCAAATTACTACGTATTTTCTTTATTAATTATTCTATTATCTGCTACGCACGAGTATACAATTAGTAAGTATTAATAATAACAAGCAATAAAGGCGCTGGCTCAAGAGTTGTGTGAATTTTTGAACTATTTAATTAACAGGCCTTGTTTTACAACCGTAGTATTGATACATATAAGAGCATTTTAAATCATTTATATGGATAACCATGAATATACAATATCAAACAACAAAATTAAAAGTCCATTTCCTTCATAAAAGAACTCTAAAAACATAGAGGTTTCTTGTATTTAAAGATCAAATATCCTATAACCAGACCAAGCAACACTCCATATCACCCCATGAGGATAATTAATTGCCAGATGAATCCCTCTAAAATGTCTAAATCCTTATCTTCTTGTGGTGACATTTGTTGCTTTGAATTCTTCTTTTTGTCATCTGGACGTTTCACATATGATTGAATTCTTCTTCATGGTAAAGGGACTTGCTTTCCCATTCCTCTTCAGCCTCTTTTACGATGGCTTCAAGATGCATTGAGTATCGACTAGGCAGAACCCCATATAAATCATTCTCAGCGACGTCCAGAACTTATAAAAGGAAATGGAAATTGTAATTTAGAAGAAGGAATTGTACCATAGAATTTGTTTGACTTCAAATCATGACACGAATTTTTTGCATACTTTCAATCCAATATGGAAACGTGCCATTTATCTGGTTTCTTTCAACATCCACTGCTTCCAAATTTATGCAATTTACTGAGGTGCGTCACAAGATTCCTGTGAATTGATTTCCATTTAAGATGAGAGAATTCAATGAGCATTGGAAGTGATTCTGCATCACATTCAAACTCAGCATTCCCTTGTTGATCAAGTTTCCAAGAATTGTTCCATCGAAATTATTATGATCCAAATAAAGATATTGAATGGAACTAAGACTGCAAATGAATAAGAGACTGTTGCCAGAAAAATTATTCTGCCTCAACTCTAGGTTAGTAAGAAGTTTTAGATTTCCCAACTCATGAGGGATAGAACCTAAGGTTATTAGAAGAGACAATCAGAATATTAAGATTTGTAGCTTTGCCTAAATAAGGTGGGATCAAACCTGTGAGAGCATTATTAGCCACGTTTAGGATTCAAAGTGATTGAGATCGGAAGCTCACTAGGAATGATACCCGAAAGTGGATTATTCTGAAGGTTCAGAAATTGTAACTTAATTATTCAAGTATCCAAGAGCAGTGGGTATGGATCCTGTCAACATGTTATCATAAATATCAAGCATAACAAGATGCACAAGATTTCCCATTTCAACTGGTATGGGTCCGAAAAGATGGTTTCCTTAGATATACAAGACAGTCAAACATGTCCATTTGCCAAAAGAAAAAGGAATTGGACCAGAAAATTTGTTATTGTACAATGCAAGCTCACGTTGGGACACTAGTTGGCCTATTTCCTCAGGAATAGAACAATTAAGCTGATTTTCTACCAAATGAAGTGTCTGAAGATTAGTCAAAAGGCCTATTTCTAATGGGATGTTCCCCATTAAACTGACTATTTGATAAATCAAGATAGATGAGTTTGGTAAGCTTACCTATTTCAGATGGAATGGTGCTGAAAAGTTGGTTGATGCAAAGATCAATATAGGCACGACTTGGGAGAATGAGAACGGAAAGTCATATAGGGTGGCCTTTATACTTGCATTGGTGAGATACAGCCTGTTGAAACTCCCGTCGCTGCAAGAAATTCCAAACCAATTACCGGGACTGGCATTTACTTTTGGATGGCTGGAAAAATTGGTGGACTGAGGAGTCCATGTAGTTAGTGCTAAATTGTTCTCTTGTTTAAAACTGGCTTTCCATTTCAACAGAGCATTTGCTTCCTCAAAAGATGCGGAGGAAGGTTGAAGAGAAAGAAAAGATAGGAAAACGAGTACTTCGACATGGTCACTGTTTGTATTTGCCCAATTCTTATGCTACATATGCAATTTGTTAAATAAGTAGCTTGGAAAAGTAGATGCTGTATCTAACGATATAGAATTTCAAGCCATTTTTGTGTTCTTCCGATCTCTTTGGAGCAGAAAGACTTGGAGGTTTCATTATCTGTGGAACATAAAAGCAGTTATTTATTGTAGAAGGATATCTTATGGAAAATCCTTACTTACGTATCCGTACGTATTTGAACATGATCTCTAGTATAAATCATATGAGAATTTCAAATTTTAACCGTGTATATGTAGTATGTATCAAAATTTCCCTTACATTATATCAAATCAAATAATATATAAGCTTGAACCAGTTCCAATTATACATTAGCAATCTTTGAGAAAGGTTACTAACTTTAATTTTAACAGTATTTTTTATATTTGTCTCTCTACGACATTCTACTCTTTGAGAAAGACATTAATAGTTGCTCTCGTTGTAGGTATTTTGCTTCTATATCTATCCATATATACTTGATCAAAGATTACTAAAATTGTAATAGGGTGCTCTTATTGTACTATTTATGAATATTTTGAGAACGGCACAATCGCTGTCTCGCGTGACATTCAGCAGCTAAAATTTTGAAAATTCAAAACCTTGCTAAGTTAACATTGAACTGTCCTTAGCGTTGTTTTATTTTGTAGACTCCATAAATAAATTCCAGATAAATGGCCAGGAAAATCCGTATATGTATGTCACTATAAGCAAGTGAAAGTTGTGAAATTGAATGGAGAAGACAAAGAAAATGTTCCAAATACTAAGAGATGAACTGGAAATTAATTGGAAATATGACTTGGGGCGATGTTTTCTTATTGTTTTCAATAATTTCCAGTTTAATATTACACGGTAATAAAGAATAGTCATCTTCCTCTGCTTTGGTTTCATATTAATTATAAGCTTCATACTGCACCAGGTTTAGTTGTATACTATTATTTCGAGAGTCTTAGTGAGAGGTAATTACTAATAAATCAAGTCTTGTGTTGATAGAAATGTAATTTTGAAAGAATACAGAGTGGATGACTAATCATAATGATAATTCTTTACGTGTTTTTGTAGTGATAAGGCTCAAAAAAATTATAGAAAACTTGAAAGTCAATGCAAGTACATTACAAAAGATTCCCCCCAAATTAGTCATATCGTGGTTGTGGAAATCAATTTGATAAAAGGGAATTTGTACCCTTGTGGAGATGAATCTAATTAACAGTGCCAGGTAAAATATGCTGTCTTGTTTAATTATTTTCAAACAAGTTTTGCTTATAAGTTTAGAGAACTATAAATAGTATCAAATGTTAAGCAAAATCAATTTTTAAAGAGATAAAGAAATGCACAAAATACACGAGATTTATTTAGGTTCACCTTAACTCGAGGGTACGTATAGCTTGTCATCGGCCATTGTATTGATTTTATTATATGAAGGGATAGGTCTATCCACATACATCTTCCGGGTAGCAAAACTACATAGGCTCCAACGGTTTTACTTAGGCTCCTGGAGCGGTTATATTTGACAAACCATGTTTGAGCAAATTGGTTTAGTTAGTATCCCCAAGAGAGGTACCCATGGCATTCCAATTTATAACTCAATGAAATGTTTTCTTTAAACTAAGCACATTAGGCTCAAAGATAAATGGATAAATAGCTGCTGGAATCCTTAAATTTCTGGAGTTTTCACGAACAAAGTTTATAAAACTTTCAATTCTTGGCACGTCTATCACAAACATCTGAAATTTTAGTACCGAAATCATTTTTGGATAGAAACCTTTTGTTTAACCACTAAAAGGTCAAAATTTTCACTAATTAAAATGACCATTACACTATTAATTTATTGGGTAATTAAATTTTCTTTGGATATAAATTTCTTTCTTCCCTGCCCACCCCAATCACACCATTACTGCCATCAAAGTTCTGTCCTTTTGAACATGAAATGAATGGTTTTTGTCCAAAAATGATGTGTTGCAAAGGTTGTGTGCCAATATGCTAAAAATCAAAGATAAAAAAAGGGGGGAGGAAATGATGCCAAGCTACAAGGACCCATCTCCGAGCACACAAGGCTTCCTTTTAGCACTAGGATCTATTAAACTCCCAATTGTTGAACATGTTTCGACTGAAATTAAATTGGTAGATAGTTGAAGGACACCAGGTTTTGCAACCTTCCTCTCGAATGACATAAATTTTAGATTGACAAGGTCTACTAAATTAGGAGTGCCAAGTTGGCCAAATGAGAAGATGAGAGCTATTTATTATCGAGAGTCCTACTATTTGTAAGTAATTATTTAAACAACTTTTCCAAAATCGGGTAAATTTAACGTCTTATTCTTAAATTATTTTTCCTAGTCATACAATATGCATATGTATGATTGTAAATTTGCCTTTTTTTTGTAAAATAATACATGATTTAACTACAAATAATATTTTCTTTATTTTCAGTGGTGGTGATCACCATCATTATGTATCAAAGCCACTCGATCTACAGTTTACATGCCAATTATGAACTTGATCTGACTGCAATTTGCTTTTCCAATTTAAGTTCTTCATCCATAAAAATTGTTTCCAATTAGAGAATTTGTTATTGCATAGTTATAGCAAAGCGTCTACATATATTGCAAATTGTAAATCAAGATATCAGATCGAACAACTCATGACATATGCAATATTATTAATATCTATCTCTCCCTGAGACGAAGTTGATGAGTCATATTGTGTTGTCTTAGTAATTCCATCTGTTCAAAGTTTCAAAATTTATTTATCTGTCCATTGAAACTCGTGAGCTCATTTGATTTTTAACCGGATCAAAATGCTCGTTCAAAAATCGGATCAAAATGCTCGTTCAACGTTGATGGATTCTGATACTATATCAAGACTTGGGATTTTAATTTAAAATATCTATTTATTAAGAAGAGTATACCAATCGTTTATATGTTGGTTTATATTTTTATATTTAAATGATGTGGGAGTCAACCCTTAAAACCCACAGCATATCTGAGTGTTGCAAACAATTTCCTCCCATGCGCAAATATTCCTTGTGCATTTATAGTGTTAGACACGCACACGCTCACTTCCACATGCAAGCTTGAAAGTATAAAGGATAACTAGCTAAGATCTATTACATGTGGATAAAGTATAAAAACTAGCTTGCAAGTTGAAATTTCAAACTTGGCTAAGTAGACATTGAACATGATCCTCACCCTTGCTTTGTTTTGTAAACTCCGTAAATGAATTTTATGAACCATTCAGGTTTCTCATATTTAGATATCAAATATCCCGTAACCAAACTGAATAGAACTCCACAACCATACCCCATCAAGACTACTTGCCAGGTGAATCCATTAGAATCGTCATCTTCTTTAGGTGATATCTGATGCTTTGGTTGCTCCTTACTACCATCATCTAGGCATATCTTTGTCAATCAGAGCCCACATAGTTCAATGTTGCCATTGTGAAAAGATGCCCTGAATAGGTATACGTCCAGAAAGATGATTGTGTGAAAAGTTAAGGACTCCCAAAGAAGACAACTTTTCCAGTTGCCAAGGAACTTGTCCAACCAATTGATTTGAACTAAGGTCCAAGGATTCTAGTGAAGTCAAATTTTGCAAGCGACAATGGGACAGGGCCAGTGATATTGTTGAATGATAAGTCTAGAGACCGCAGGAACTTAAGATTTCGTATAGTATTAGGAATCTTTCCTTGAAATTTGTTTTTTGATAGATCAATTGTTGAATGGGTTCTTAGGATTCTTATAGACTCTTCCTCAAATCCTTTAACCACAAGTGTCAAATTCCTTGTTTATTTTAGTGGGTATGGAACCAGAAAATGAATTGTCTGAAAGATATAACGAGAACGAGTTCCTTAGTGAACCAATTTCTGATGGAATTGCTCTAGTGAGTTTGTTGGAGTAAAGCTGCAATGACTCTAAGTTTGTCAGATTCCCAACTGTATTAGGTAATGAACCTGACAGGGAGTTGTCTGAAAGTTATAGAAATACTAGATTCCTCAACAATCCAATCTTGATGGAATAAGTCCAGTGAGTTTGTTGGAGCAAACCTCCAATTCTTGAAGTTCCGTTAAATTCCCGATCGTATTTCGTATTGAACCTAACAAGGAATTGTATGAAAGGTATAGGAACTCCATATCCGTCAACAAGCCAATTTCAGACGGAGTTTGTAGATACAAGGGACAACTCTCTAAGTTTTGTTAAGTCCGACTGTATTCGATATTGAAACTGACAAGGAGTTGTTGAAAGTACTAGGAACTCCAGATTCATCAAAAAACTAAATGCTGATGGAATTGGTCCGGTGAGTTTGTTGGACCCATGGAACAATTGTTTAAGTTTTGTAAGATTTGTGGCTGTTGAAGGTATCAGACTGGAGAATTCATTAGCTGTAAGGTCAAGTGTCACCAAATTCTGCAACCTTCGTATCTCTTTTGTTATGGATCCTGCAAATGTATTCTTGTAAGGCGCCAATAATGATATAACTTAGTTACTATACCAAATTCAAATGGAATGTCTATAATTCCAAGTAAATAGATTTGCAACTCAAATTTTCCTCCTATCCAATATATGGTCAATAACTTATTCTACAGCAAATAAGTAACAAAAATAATTGAAGGAAACAAAAATAATTCAACGAAATTGGACTAAGGATCTCTAAACAACGTTTTCATTCTGAAAGAAGCAACACCTCAATAAGACGAAAATTGGCAAACACGAGTTTTTTTTTTTTTTTTAATTGTCAAACGTTGACATGGACATTGAAAGTGCAGTTTTTTGAGTAAAAAGAGTAATTTTATAGAAAAACTCAAAGGAGGAGAAAAAAAGTTGATTGTGTTACAAAATCACCTTTGGATTAATGCTCTATATATTGTTGAACGGGTAATCATCCAAAGGTGAAGGCATCTTATAAAGTGTGTAACTTTTTATTGAATAATACCACTATTATATTCCTGGAAGAAAAGCATTCAAATAAATACCCCGTTAGTTTCGAAAGAGTCTTAAACTAAAAGACAACAGTTAGTGTGATTCTTGGAAGGATCTTCAGAAGATTTGAGATTTGTGAGTTTACTTAAAAATACAACTATTCGAATTGAAAAATCATATTTGTATGTGCTTCTTTTTGTAGTCACACTAAAACCATTTTCAACGGGACTGGCACGATAACTTGATATCAGATTGGTAAATGACAATGACAATAAGATAGAGCAATTTTGTATAAGGGATATCAAACCTGAAAAGTAGTTGGTGCCTGAAAATTGAGTAAAATGCAGTGAAAGATAATTAAGATTTGACAATGATCCAATTTCAAATGGAATTGTACGTTGAGCCTGTTATAAGAAAGAACCAAGTCTTCAAGCTTTGTCAAATTCCAGATTGTAGAAGGTATGGAACATGAAAATCCGTTTCTTGAAAGGTCTAATGTCAACAAATTCTGCAAAAGTTTTATTGTACAGCGAAAGAAAAATTAGATCAGCATTCCAAACTCACAGCTTATCCAAGTACAGAAAGAATATTAGGATCCAGATTGAATTCATGATCGCTCCTTAAGATTTTTGTTCACTGAAATACTTGAAGTTAATGACAAGCAATTGTCTTCCAGGAAACAAGATAAATATCACTAAAGACTAGATGATATATTCATTGTTGAATTGTGAAAATTGGTTTAAAAAGATTAGCAAATTAACCTGTGAAACTATTGTCTGCCAAATTAATGTATTGAAGCTCTGTTAGAGCACCAATTCCTGGTGGAATGATACCACCAAATGAATTGTTGTTGAGGTCTAGTCTTTTGAGTTAAGGAAATGATGGAAATCCAAGATGGTCAAGCGTGCCATGGAGGTGTTTATTAGGTAAGTTTATCTCAGACACAATTCCAGTCCATCTACAAAGATCCGTTAGATTATCCAACTCCATGAATCAAGAGAAGCACTAGATGGCATGTTTTGATTCCACGTTAAAAGAGCCACTACTTCCATGCTACTATATGATGATGGGATGTTAAGTAAAAGTGAAGCAGCAAGGAGAAAGTGAAGAAGAAAAATTAGGGCTGGTACGGATGTTTCCATGCTTGTTTGGATCATGGTTCCGTGCTGCTGTGCTATTACCCTCTCTCGGTTCTTTTATTCATGAGAAAAATGGCAACCTGTTTTCTTGACCGCATAAGGTCCAAAAAAGTTGAATTTCCATTACTTTTTTGACGGATTGATTAATTTTTTTAATCAGAGAATGCGATTTCTTATCAGTGCACTCTTAGGCAAATGCAACACTTAATTTGGCATATTAAAATATATGCATGGCACTAAAGATCAAGCTATAGTACTGTTCGAAAAGCTAAATCATGTGAGAAGAGACTTAAAAACTAATCACGTTTCCGCACTTGCTAATTCAGAGAAGCGTACATTGAACTAAAAAAGAAACAACATTTTTCAAGCTTCCTTGTGTTATATATTGCGGCCATGTTGAATAATTCGGGAAGCATTGATCCTTTAGTACAATAAGTAAGCTGGGATTTTGATTATTCTTTGTCCGAAAAAGATATAATAAATAAATAAATAAAATGAATAAAATAAAATAAAGTAGATTTGATTGTATAATAACTAATAAATGTATTATATTGTACTACAAGTAATAATTGTATTATATTGTACTTGTGAGTGAAGAAATAGTTCATCACGTAATTAATTATTAAACTCGGAGGGAAGTGATGTGTTTGATGGGAAAACCCACATGTGACGTGGGTTGTCCCATAATGTGAATGAAAGGTTGTGCCGTGACTACTTTTTTGTCAATAACCCTACATTTTTGTAAAAGGTTTATGATAATTATTTCTTGATTGATTGGACTAGCTGTGTCAAGATGGGCAGGCCACTCTAACCCGTCAAAACCTGCCCGGGAAAGCTCAGAGCCGCGGGCCGGCCTGGAACTGGCCGGTCTGCAGTTCGGGCTGCTACTAGAAGCCCATTAGGCGGGCGGACCGGTTCAAGGCTTCCAAGCCCACGATTAACCTACAGGCCCAATAATAATAAAGATAAAAATAATTAAATTAAAAAGGCTTTGGCAGAGAGCCAAAGGCGCCCTGTCATAAAAAGGGCATTTGCCTTGGAAAAAGCAAAAGGCCTGCCTTGAAAAAAGGCTTGACTTAAACAAGCGGCCTTTTTCAAGGCAAAAAGCTGCCGACGGGCAACAAAGTCAAAGGGCCACTTTTTGGCTTTTTGTCAAAAAATGGCCCTTTTTTTTATTTTTTGCCTTTTTTATTGTATTCTTTTTTTTTTGTATTGTATTATTGTGTCATTTCTTTTTAAAATTTGTGTAAATAATATTCAAAATTTGTTATTAAAAATTTTACTTTTATCTTGTTATATATTTACTTTTTAATTAGAATTTAAAATTCTGAAAGATTAGTGACATCTCTTAAAAATGCAGTCAAAAATAAAAAGAAAAAACAAAAGGAAAAAGTGACCCAAAGCCCACGTGGGCCCATCCACATGGGTTACGAGGATGGGCTGGGCCATAGGGAAAGAAATCCGGACCAGAAAGCCCGTATGTGTGGGCTTTTCAGCATTACAGGCCTTGCCGGGCCACAAAGGTAGCGGGCCAGCCCAGCCCTGCCCGCTCATTTTGAGATCTCTAGATTAGACATTCTTTTAATCACAAATTAGTTTCACATTAGGCCACTAAGCTGCATAATCTAAAAAGTTTTTTATTTATTTATTTTATTATTATTTTTTTTTTTGTAAAAGCATTCTTGTTTTTTGATTACAAGGGGATTATTGGGAGGGGATATGGGGGTTCGAACTCGGGTATAATCGGTAAGGGTTGGACCCTTATTCAATTGGGCTAACCTTTGTCCCCTACAGAATCTAAAAAGTTAAGGGCATGTTCTGTTTATTTTTTTTGAATTCATTTTGAGTCTTGTCTTTTAAGAGTAAATATTGTTTGGTAACTATTTATAAATGGGTGTATTTATAAATGGATTTAAAATTTAAATTTTATATAGGTATCGAGATTTGATTATGCCATGTAGAGATAATGATAAAAATAATGTAAGAGTTCAAGTCAAATTAAATATGTAGTCAAATATAGTGTTGCCATGTGTCCAAAAGTTGAAATTTAAATTAGTTGATAAATTCGAGGTGTTTTTAATTGGTAGCCAAATATGTAAGTAAAAGAAAGATTTCATTTCCTTTGTTTTGAGCATTTTCAATATTTTAAACTGAAAAGTTCAAAAAGACAAAATAGCATTTCCCTTATTTTGAGTTTTTCAATTTAAAATTTTGAAAATGCTCAAAATAAAGGAAATGAAATCCTTCTTTTACTTAATATTTACTCTTGAAACACAAGACTCAAAATGAATTCAAAAAATATAAACAGAACAGACAACACTAAAATTGCTCAGCATATGCAAGGAGTGCGTGTAAATTTCACGTGAGAAGTCTGGACATTTTTATGAGAGTCTTTCGACGTGTTTTCAAATTTCAAACATGTGGATTGTGAGTCTTTGGACGTGTTTTCAATTTCCAAATATGTGGATTAATATGTCCATCAAAATAGGAATTTGAAATTGACCCTAGTAACTATTTTTGCGTCAAGGATTGTAACCCCTTTTTTTTTTGGCCGCTTTCTTGTTTTGATAGTAACGTGTACTTTCAAATGCCTTTCGGCTGTAAAATAGTTTAGCAAAGCTAAAATTTCATAATCATGGTCAGGTAATTTCATACCATTAGAACTAAGTGACACAAAGCTATTTGAATCAATAATCTTCAAAATGAAAGACCTTTGGTGTATAGAGTTCTTAATTTCCTTACACGAACTTTGCTGCTTTACATTGTATATGTGTTTGATAAAATCGTCAAAAAGATAAATCGTGATCATTGACCAAAAGAGTCTCAACTTTATTGAGAGAAATGGAAGATTACAGAGAAAATAACTATCTTTTTTCATGATAAAAATGCTTTGCGTGCTCTACCTTTGATATTAATTTACGCGTTTTCTCTAATTCAGTTCCATGAAAAACTTATGAGGAATACATGGGTCATGAAATTGATTGGTGAGTATAACTGGGAGAGGACTAAGTCACTTCAAATGTCATAAGAAGACATGAAATTAATTTAATGAAAGGGAAATTGAATTGTCAAGTAACTTGAGTTTATACAGTGATTATGATTACCATCGACAATAAGACAAAACAACATGAAGAAAATTCCCAGGTCAAGAGGACTTAGGGAACTTGTGGACTATCAAGTCATAAGCTCTTCAGCCAAACTAACTAGTTTGTCTTCATAAAAAATGTAGGAAAGTTATGATTTTGGCTCCAGTCCGACTATTGAAATAACTCGGGCTATTTCTCTAGAAAATTCAATTTTGGGTCTGCCCAAATCTAATATTGGAATATCTGACAAGTGGTTTGTATTTACATGCCTGAATTGATGCCTTTTATCGAGTCTGCATCACCTATGATTGACAGATTCTTAGAAAAGTAAATAAAGGTGTTTATGATCATTCCAAAACCACTTGCTAAAATTTAAGCTGCTAACCTTATTTCATATTGGCAAAGTTCATGTTCGACAATCATCCTTGCTCTTTATCTTGTAAATCCATAAATAAGTTCTATAAACCATTTTGGTTTCTCATATTTAAGAATCAAATGTCCCGCAATCATACCGAATAATACTCCATATCTATACCCCATTAGGACAACTTGCCAGGTGAATCCTTCCAGAAAGTCAGAATCATCATCTTCTTGTGGTAACATATGCTGCTTTGGCTGCTCTCTTATGTCATTTAGGCAAATCCTGGTTAATGGAGACCCGCATAGTTCTGGGTTGTTAATGTATGAACTGTTATCAAATGTCAGAATATGCCCTTGCCTAGGTATCTGACCAGAAAGATTATTGTATGAAAGGTTAAAGACCCCCCAAAGATGACAACTTTTCCAGCTGAGGAATCTTGCCCTCCAAATTGTTCGAACTCAAATCCAAGCATTCAAGTCAAAACAAATTTCCTAGTGAAAAGGGGATACGATCTTTGATATTGTTATGTGAGAAGTTCAGAGATCGCAGAAACCTAAGGTTTCCTATAGCAATAGGAATCATTCCATGAAATTTATTTTTTGACGTATCAATTGTTGAGAAGATTCTTAGGATTCTTACAGACTCAAGCTCAGACCCTTTAACCACAAGTGTTAATCTGTCATCGTAATACAGGGATGCCTCTTCATTTTCATTCATCATAGCTTCAAGATGCAATAAGTAATGAGTTGGTAGAAGGCCAACAAATGAATTATTGGCGATGTCCAAAACTCGTAACTTAGAGAAAGAGAACTTATCTTTTGACTGTGGAATTTTACCATGGAACTATTCGATCTCAGTACCATAACACTAAGTACCAGAAGGCTTTCCATCCAATAAGGAAATATGTCATTCATCTGGTTGTTTCTGATATCTAGTACTTCTAGATCCCGACAACTTGCTACTTGGCGAGGTAATGATCCTTCGAATTGGTTGCCATATAAGATAAGAGATCTCAAAGAACATCCATCTATAAATATTTCTTTAGGAATTTTATTATGAAATAAATTTTTCTTCAGATTCAAACCCCACAAATTTGCACTGATTAAGTTTCCCAAGCATTGTGGAATTATTTCTTCAAAGCTATTATGGTCCAAATAAAGATATTGAAGAGAACTAACATTGCAAATTGATGAAAGAATGTTCTGAGAAAAATTGCCGTGGCTCAAAGAAAGGATGTTTAATATACTAAGATTGGATATCTTTTTCGGAAACTCTCCACTCAGTTGGTTTTCTTGGAGTTCTAGAAGGTTTGAAGACGTTAAACCTTCAACTTGAGATGGAACTATTCCAATGAGATTGTTGGAGGAAAGAAAATTTGAAGGTTTGTAAGATTCCAGATGTTGTAGGTATTGAGCCTGACAGGAAGTTGCTTGAAAGGGATAGGTACTCTAGATTTCTCAACAAACCAATTTCCAATGGAATTGTTCCAGTGAGTTTATTGGAGTAAAGCTGCAATCGCTAAAGTTTGGTAAGATTCCACATTGTATAAGGTATTGAACCTGTCAAGGGGTTGTCTGAAAGGTCTAGGTTCTCTAGATTCCTCAATAAACTGATTTTTGATGGAATTGTTCCAGTGAGTTTATTGAAGTAAAGCCCCAAAAGTTGAACCTTGTAAGATTCCAGATTGTAGTAGGTATTGAACCTTTCAAGACGTTGCCTGAAAGGTGTAGGTACTCTAGATTCCTCGATAAACCAATTTCTAATGGAATTGTTCCAGTGAGTTTGTTGGAGTAAAGTTGCAACCATTTAAGCTTTGTAAGATTCCCAATCGAAGTAGGTATTGGACCTGTCAGGAGATTGTCTGAGAGGTTTATATACTCCAGATTTGTCAGTAAACCAATTTCTGATGGAAACATTCTCGTGAGATTGTTGGAAATAAAAGCAACCCTTCAAGTTTTGTAAGATTCCATAATGTTTGAGGTATCAGACCTGAAAATTCATTACCGCTCAGTGAATGATAATTGAGATTTGTCAACGAGCCAATTTCTGATGGGATGGTTCCATTTAAATTGTTAAAATAAAGTAGCAAGTGTTCAAGTTTTTTTAGATTCCATACTGTCGAAGGTATCAAACCCGAAAATTGATTCTCCGGAAAGACAAGGCTCACCAATTTTTGCAAGCTTCCTATCTCTGCCGGTATAGAGCCTGCAAGACTATTATCACTCAGGGAAAGATAGCTGAGATTTGTCGTTGAAACAATATCTGATGATAATGTTCCACTGAATGCATTGAAAGAAAGGAACAAAAAATGCATTGAAAGAAAGGAACAACTCTTCAAGATTGGTAAGATTCCAGATTGTTGATGGTATTGGACTTGAGAGAGCATTGTGTGAAAGGTCTAGTCTCAACAAATTTTGCAAGCTCCTTATCTTGTTAGGTATAGAGCCTGCAAAAGCATTAGCATCCAAGAAAGGAAACATGAGATTAGCTAATAAGACAACAAATCTTATAGTTTGCAAAAATAAATAACAAAACATATTGTTAAACATCTTGTTGCCCTCGAAATGGTTGTTAAACAAACACTAAAGATTTGCAAATGAACCTGTGAATTTGTTGATGGCCAGATTAATATATTGAAGCTCTCTCAGATTTCCAAACTCTGGCGGAATGATACCACTAAATAAATTATCTCCAAGGTCTAGGATAGTGAGCTTGGACATTTTTCCTATAGAAGGTGGTGCAGACCCACTCTATGGTTAGAATGGAGATCAAGTGTTCTAAGGTATAGGAAGGATGCAAAATCAAGATAGCCAAGTGTGCCATTGAGGTTTTTGTCAAATAAGTTTATCTCAGAAATCGCCCCTCGAATATTGCACACAATCTCAGTCCATCTATAGAGATCCTTAAATTAGAGCATGTCCCATGAATTCAGAGGGATATGAGATGACATGCTGTTCTTCCACCTTATAAGAGACGCTCTTCCGATCTTTGATGATGCAATATGGGTAGAAGTGAACTAAAAAGAAGAATATGAAGAGGAACAACTAAGGCCATTTTGGATGTTTCCATGCTGGTATCTTTCATGGTGCCGATTTTCTTTTTATAACAGGAGGAGAAAAGAGCAGAATGAGATGATTCAACAGATATAGGAAAGTGAGTGAAAACAGAGGAAAGAAAAATGCCTGATTGATACGAGTATGTTCCCCGAAGCTGCATAACATCAAAACGTAAAGATTTGGACAAACAACATATATAATAAGGCTTTGCTACTTGTCTTTTCGTGTTGAAGTCAATGCCTTTTCTAGAATTCAGATATACAGAGATAACTAGGAGAAGACTACAATAGGTCTGTCCAATCAAAAGAAGACGTGGAAATTAATCCGTTGAAAGGGAAACATCCAAGTAGGTTGGCCGCCGGCCTACAAAAAATTTATTTAAAATACATGAGAAGAAGGATGAGAAAACATAATGGGACACAATTGTATAAAACAAACTACAGTTTTATACATTTATTGAGCAAACATAAGAATTGGAGAAAGAAAAAGATTTGTAGCTGCTTTCAAACAGTTATTAAATTTGGAGTTACGGGTTCTGTTTGTTTTCACCCCAGGTTTTTGGTAAGAAAAGTTTCTAATGCTTGCTTTTATTGACCTCAGGCTTGGGCCAGTCTCTTGATATCGGAAGCTATTCACAATAATGACGGAGCCAAAAGTCCGAGTCTCTAGAGCATCATGATATTGATTTCAAATGATAAAATAAAATACTAATTTCAAATAATAAAATAAAATACTAATATTTTTAACTTAATTTCATTATAATTTGAGTTTTTAATTTAGGAATATCACTAGTATGAAGTTCTGTAGTACCAATTTCTTTGTTATTTTAATACATTTTCAAGGTTTCCATCTCAAATTTTATTAGATTAGTTTCATACTTTATGGAATCATTTAAAAAAGCTACATAGTATAGAATTTGCAACCCTAAACACAACAATGACTTCTGCCCCAACTTTAGATGGTGGTCGAGATCTCCAGTCACTCTAAAACTTATACGATCTTTGTCACGACCTGAATCTTTCTACTTAATATTATTCTATTTTATGGTCACAGTTAAAGGTGGAATAGTAAGTTAAGGTCAAAATTAAATTATTTGGGTCAAAATCTAAGTTATCAAAGCATTTAAGAGAAAGAATTAAATGTTGAAGGACTTATGAGTAAATAATATTGTCAAGGACCAATTTATAGAAAAAATAAAGTTGAGGGACTTTGAGTGCAATTTTCTTATACAAAATTATCGTCTTGGGATCATTACATACAAAACAACACACAAGCTGGGAAACTCCCGTTTTCGGCCTAAAGAGAAAAAAGGGGTAGAAGAAAGAAATGAAAATCAAAAAGGAAGAAAAGGGAAAAGAAAGGAGGGATTTGCACCTGTTGACATGATTTGACACTTGAGCTCTGCTCTTCCGATCTCGATTTCATATAGGTGTGAATGATTTATCTTTAGGGTTTATTTATTTTCTAATTGGTGTTGAATTTATGGTTCATTATTATGATTTAGGGTTAAATAATTAATGTTTATGTTGAAAAAATGATAGGTTTTAATTTTAGCCCATATTATATATTGTGGTTTGATTTTTATAAATCCTAGAAATTTAGAATTGGGGATTTTTGTGTAATGTGACGTTTGATGATGATATATTGGCAATGTATCAAATAATGTGGTTGAGGATTATTAATTTGAAATTGGAAAGTGTTTGTAGTAATTAAATGTGGATATATA
>CAVNYN010276502.1:0-12206 GCA_963692815.1 Nyctanthes arbor-tristis
GTTTGATTTTTATAAATCCTAGAAATTTAGAATTGGGGATTTTTGTGTAATGTGACGTTTGATGATGATATATTGGCAATGTATCAAATAATGTGGTTGAGGATTATTAATTTGAAATTGGAAAGTGTTTGTAGTAATTAAATGTGGATATATATATATATGTGTGTGTGTGTGTGTGTGTGTGTGTTGTGTGCTTGTAAAAATGTCAAAGTGGAAAACTATTACGAAATAAATATGTTTGATGTTAACAAGAATTTGGGATTATGTATCATTATGAATGAGTAAGGTGTTATTTATTGAAAGAAATTATATGTTAATGAAGCTTAAATTGATGGCGTGTATGCCTATGTATTGAAGCTTAAATTTGGTGTGATGTTAAGACAATTGGAATTTGGTATTTCACGTTGTTCGAAGATTTAATAGTTGGATATCAACTAATTTATGGATTTGGAAAAACATTAAATTATGGGAAAGAAATTGATGATGACATGTTGAAAACAAAGTATAAGGATGAGTTTGAATAAAATCTATTGAGATTAATTAAGGGATTGATGTTATGTAAATTTTGATGACAAATTTTAAGGGGAATTTTATTTTTGTAGCTAAGTTTTTTTGGTAATATTATTGGGCATTTTACGATATGATGTATTTTAAGGGCTATCGTGAAAGTATGATTTGATATGTAAATGTTAATGGGTAAGTATGATTTGATATGTATATGTTAATGGGTGGTGAGGACATGATATGTTAATGAAATAAGTGAACTTAGAGAAAAGAAATGGTCCATGACATAAAGAAAATTTGTGTGTTAATACATGTGTTGAATTATCAAAGTTGTGAATAATTAAGTGAAATAAATAATTTGAGATTGTTGGTATTGTTGATGAATTTATTTTAGATGAGAGACTATTGGATATTTAACATATGATATCACAAGATTTGTAAGTGGAAAAGATAGTTGGAAATTATATGGGCAACAATTGAATTATTAGAATTTAATATGAAAAGTTACTTTGACTCTAAGAGTTTAAGTGGAATTATATTTCTTGTTTGGACAAAGACGTTGGATATTAAGATGGATTGTTAAATTATAATTCCAGGTGATGACAAGCTAGTTGGAAAGGCATGCCATTTGAGCAAGCTATAGTCTCCAACTCTGTGACTAAAAAAATATTTTTCAATTATTATGCATTCTTTTTATTATATTCTATTAAATGTTATTCTTTTTAAAGGTCGAGCACTTTTCTATTATTATCATGATTTATAAAATTCTTGAAATGTTTAAGCACGTTATCATTTTTAAAATGAGATTTCAAAAAGTAAACAGTTATGTTATTACATTAAGAATTTTTATGAAAACATACTTATGTTATATCATAAAATTATTACGAAAGCATGTTATGTTACGTTATGAAATACTTACGAAAAATGTTATGTTACGTTGTGAAATTCTTACGAAAGTACAGTATCATATGTTATGAAATTTCTACTAAAGCATATTGTAAGAATTATTTTAAAACCACCATAAGTACCTATGTGATTATTACCAACTCTGCACTATTCTGATGTGTTTCACGGTGTATGACTACGTTATGTGATTACCCGCTCTGCACTGTTGTGATATGTTCCACAGTGTTAGACTATGTTATGTATAAGTCTTTGAGACCCATCGTCATGCACACATACGCTTTGAGTCGTGATCTGTGGTGTTAGCCTTTGGGGCTTGCTCTGCACGTATATGACTATATTATGTTATGTTCTGGGAAGTATGATTTGTATATTGAGACTACTATGTACATATAAGCTATTGCTCAGTGGTACTATTGGTAGATTTTAATAGAATTTCCCAATGATTATTGATTTGCAACTCTTTATTATTTTCCCCCTACTACAAATATGATCTAGAACCTTCTCTGATGCAAACAAGTAACAAAAAAATAATTCAAGTAGATCCGATTTACCATCTCTAAGCTCTTTTTTAAGTTTTGGCAGTTGTCTTGTATGATAAAGTGGGTCATTCAGGCAGATGCAACATTTGTAATAACATGAAAATTGGTGAACCAAGAAGATTACTTTATTGCCGAATGTTGACGTGGAAAATGAAGTGCACTTTTAGAGAAAAAGGATAATGATTTTGCAGAAAGAAAGAAAAGAAAAAATAAAACATATTCTATTACAAAATCAACCATGGCATTCTTATTCTGGATGGGTAGTCATCCAAAAGTGAAGGCATTTTCATAAAAGTTGCCCTTTTATGGAATAATAATGCTGCAATTACAATTCACTGGAGAAAAAGATCTCGAATTAGAAAACCCATTAGTGCAGGAAGAATACTCTTAAAAGACAACAATTAGCGTTTCTTATAGAAATCTTTTGGATACTTAGGAATTGTGCTTTTTCTTTCATAGTAGAATGGGAAAAAAAATGTGCCCATTAATTAATTACGCAAAAAGAAGACTTTATGAATTTAAAAATCATACACCTTTACATCCGCAGTCCCTATTTCTTTTGCATGAATGTACTCTTTCACCAACGACACCTGACCTTTTTCAGCATGGGTAGCGTGATAAATTGGTCATATTGGTAAATGACAAATGCAATGAGATACTGTAAGATTGTATAAGGTATCGAACCTGAAATCTTGTTGTCTGCAAGGTCTAGCCTCACGAATTTTAGTAATCTTCCTATCTCTGCTGGTATGGAGCCTGAAATTAAATCCATTATCAAGCAGTGAAAGATAATGAAGATTCAACAACAAACAAATTTCTAGTGGAATTGAAGGTGTCGAACCTGAAATATCATTGTTCCCGTGGCTAAGAATTATGTAAACAATACAAAACTATGCAATAGGGAAATAAATAAAAAATACGTAAATAAGAAGGTCGATAAAAGATTGATGTAATTATAATTACAACTGAAGCCAATGTATAGTATTCATCAAAATCGTGATATACCCTTAAGACTATTTTAACTTCCGATCTAGCTGCAAAAGTTATTAGCAATTATATTATCTTTCAGAGTAAAACATTAACAGTATAATATGGAACCAGTGAATGTCACAAACTCATTTATACTTGAACTCATGCTAATGGCAAACACATGTACTTCCTCTAGAAATGAATTCTTAATTACAGATAAAAAGTCTTGTAAATGAACCTTCAAAGGTGTTGTTAGCCAAATTAATATATTGAAGCTCTCTCAGATTTCCAATCTCCTGTGGAATCATGCCACTAAATGAATTGTTGCCTAGGTCTAAGAAAGTAAGCTTGGAGAGCCTTTCTATGGAAGATGATATGACTCCACCAAAATGGTTTGATAAGAGATTGAGTCTTCTTAGATATGTGAATGATGCAAAATTAAGATGGTAGAATGTGCCATTGAGGTTTTTCTTAGATAAATTAATCTCAGAAATCAACTCTTTATTGTCAGACACAATCAGTCCATCTACAAAGATCCTTAAGATTGTTCAGCTTCCATAAATCAAGAGAAGCACAAGATGACATACTTCTCTTCCACCTTAAAAGATCCTTTGCTTCTATGCTATTATAAGATTGGATGTCAAGTGGAAGTGAACAAGCAAGAAGCACATGAAGAAGAAAAATTAAGGCTATTTTGGATGTCTCCATGCTTTGTTGGATTCTAGGTACTGTTACGCTTTACTCATTCCTTTTATAGAAGTATGATAGGGTGAAAAAGCAACCCAAAAGAGAGAGAGAGAGAGAGAGAGATGATTGGATAGATGTAGGCAAGTGATATGCATATTACTTGCCACCCCCTTGACTTAGAATCCAAACTCTCTTCTACAGTTTGTTGTTATACTGCTGAAACACATTACATGATGTAACTACAAAGACTAGTGCAAATTTTTCCTCTGAGTATGTGAATCAGAATGTATGATGAGAAAGTATACTATGACTCGAATTTCCTCACTAGACTTTGAGATATTTATGTAGAACACTTTCAGATGACAATTAGGTTTTATTCAATAAAATTTGAATGCTTCAATCAAGTAAGAGATCTTGCTTTGTGGCAATATCATATAATTCCTTCTTTTGGGAGTGATAATGTTCCACAGGATGTCCAATGGGAAGAATGTTAAAGTTCTCCTGATGAATTGTGAGTTATTATACTAACTATAATATTTGTGAAGATAATTTATTTGAGTGTTTTGTAATTGATGTTAATGCCTTCGTAGAATATTTAGTTCCGTGAAGTTATAAGGAAGATAAAAGTCTTAACTAGTGACAAATCTTGAGATTCATTGAAGAAAACTGAGAAGTCATTCCAAAGATTATCAACAGAATGCTTGGAAATCAATTTGATGAAACCCAATTTTGCAAAGATGAGAAATAGAAATATGACTTTAACTACTCATCCTGCCAAGATATGATGGCATTCTTTTCATCCATACCAAATTATAGTTAAATATAAACTTTAACTGTGAGGTCTTAGTTTAACCCTTGCATATATATATATATATATATATATATATAAAGAGTACACAATAGTATAATGATAAAGGGAGAATTAGATATAGAGAGAGGCTTTATTCCTGATGATAATGTTAATGCCTTCACTAGAATATATTCAGTTCCACACAGAAACAAGTCTTGAATTGATTGGATCGAAGAAGGCTAAGAAGTTGTTCCAAATATACAACAAAAAGTACCACTAAAGTCAAGATGTGGATATCAAATTGATGAAATGGAAATTAACCTCCAAGTTGCAAAGGTGATCGCAACCTTTATTTTTGTACTCATGGTGCTTGACCAATTAAAAGAGCCACGTAAAATATCCAACAAGAGTAGAACGTTACTACTGGATGAATTGTAACCGAGGTCTAAGAAAGTCAGTTTGGAGATCCTTCATATGGACGATGGTACAAAGGTACCAATGCTTATTAAATTAATTAGTCTGATCAAATTCCTAACTTTATTTGTGATGATAATTCGTCTTTTGTGGTTGATGTTAATGCATGCCTTCTCTATAATTCAGTTCAATAAATAAGTAATAAGCATCAGAATTGATTGGAGAATACTCGTAAGTCATTCCAAGCATATGATTTCAAATGGGCAGGTTTTTTCACTTCTTCTATTTTGTTGGTTTTTGCAGTAAAAATGACTCTCAAGTCAAAAAAACATTGTGATACAATTTTGAATCAATATTCTTTGAGAGAACCTCAATACAGTGGTTTCCTTTTTTGAATTTGCTGTTAAGATAGGAGAAATTTTAATCAGAAGGATAGAACAAAGGATTTGTAGAAATGGAATTATGGAAGAATACAAAGTGGACGACTAACTTTATTCATGATCACAATTCTTTACGTATTTAGCGGTTAATAGCATACCAACGACACATGACCTTTTTCAGCATGGCCAGCATGATAAATTGGTCATACTGGTAAATGACAAATGCAATAAGATACTGTAAGATTGTACAAGGTATCAAACCTGAAATCTTGTTGTATGCAAGGTCTAGCCTCACCAATTTTAGTAATCTTCCTATCTCTGTTGGTATGGAGCCTGAAATTAAATCCATTATCAAGCAGTGAAAGATAATGAAGATTCAACAACAAGCAAATTTCCAGTGGAATTGAAGGTGCTGAACCTGAAATATCGTAGTTAAATGAAAGGTCTAGGCTCACTAATATTAGCAATCTTCCTATCTCCCCTGGCATGGAGCCTGAAAATCCATTGTCAAGTAGTGAAAGAAACAACAAACCAATTTGTGATAGATTTGTTCCATTGAGTGTGTTATAGCTAAGTCTCAATCCTTCAAGTTCTGCTCAAGATAATATGGTATTGTAAGATTGTTTATAGTATCAAATGTAGAAATTTTATTTTCTCAAACGTCTAGGATCACCAATTTTAGCACCTATCTCTGCTGGTATATATGGAGCATGAAATTAATCCATTTCGATGTAGTGAAAGGTAATTATGATTCAACAACAAACTAATTTCTGATGAAATTGTTCCTTTAATTGTGTTATAAGTATGGTTCAATCCTTCAAGCTTTATCTAAGGCCCTAAGATATAGTAATATTCTTTGCATTATCGTACCTGAAAACTTGTTTCCTGAAAGGTCTAGTCTCACCAAATTCTATAAGCTCCCTATCTCTGGTGGTATGGAGCCCGAAAATTCGTTGACATCAAGTGAAAGATAGCTGAGGTTTGTCAATGAACATATCTCTGATGGAATGGTTCCATTGAACCGGTTAATAGAAAGGTGCAAATATTCAAGTTTGGTAAGATTTGAGATTGTTGAAAGTATTGAACTTGATAAATGGTTTCGTGAAAGGTCAAGTCCCACCAAGTTATGCAAGCTCCCTATCTCCTTTGGCATGGAGCCTGCAAAAGTATTATTGCACGATAGAAGAAAATTTAAATTAGTCAAATGAACTTATAGTTTATCCATTTATACAACAGTAATTAGATCGAATTGAATTCATGATCTCTCCTTAAAGATTTTCACCCTAAAATACTAAAATTTATGAGCACTTGTCTTACAAGGTAAAACAAATTTCAGATTTCATTCCAACAGGTACCATATATTTACTAAATGCCAAATTACAAAACAGATAAGAAAGATTTGCGATCTAACCTGTGAAGTTGTTCATTGTCAACTTAATGTGTTCAAGCTCCATTAGATCTCCAATCTCAGGTGGAATGATACCACTAAATGAATTAGCGTTCAGGTCTAGTCTTTTGAGATGGGGAAATGATGCAAAATCGAGTTGGTCAAGTGTGCCATCGAGACTTTTTTAGATAAGTTTATCTCGGAAATCAACCCTTTCGTATTGCACTAAATCCCTGTCCATCTACAGAGATCCTTAAGTTTGTCCAACTCCCATAAATTAAGCAAAAAACCAAACGACATGTTTTGCTTCCACCTCAAAAGTGCCAGTGCTTGCATGCTATTATTATATGATGATGGGTTGTTGAGCGGAAGTGAAGTAACAAGGAAAACATGAAGAAGAAAAATTATGGCTATTTTGGATGCTTCCATGCTTGTTTGGATCATGGTTCTATGCCGTGCACCTCTCTTGGTTCTTCTTTTATACAAAAGGAAATGGTGATGTAGCAAACTATTTCCTTGACAACTTTTGAACAATAATTCTACACAATTATTGAAGGTTTTTGATAAGTGCCACGTAAATGTCTTTAAAAAGTTGAATTTCCATTACTTTTTCGATGGATTCATTACTTTTCTTAATCACACTAATATGCAACCTTAATTAGTATATTATTTATTACCTATATGCATGGCACCAAAGACCAAGCCGTAGAATACAAAAAGCTATATCTATAGAACTGCTTAGCCTTTTCGAGGTAAGTGCGCGTGAATTTCGTGTGGCAAGAAACTTGAAAGCTTCCGTACCTACTAATTCTGAGACCTACACTGTAACAAAAGAAACTTACAAACATTGAAGATGCAAACATTGAATATGCATGATCATGGGAAGGATTAAACTACATGGCCATAGTGTGACACAATGCGTGAAACAAAGATAAGAAAACGAGATAAGCTAGAAAGATAATAAGCAAAATTTCTAGGGAGAGCACACTCTCCCATGGTGCCCTGATTTCCACCAATCAAGGGGTGTCTGGAGAGTGTGCTCCCAGGTGCCCTGATTTCCACTAATCAAAGGGTGCTATGGGACAATGTACTCCCGCCCTGATTTTCACCAATCAAGGGGTGCTATGGGAGAGTGTACTCTCCCCTTATGCCCTGATTTCCACCAATCAAGTGGTGTCATGGGAGTGAGACTCTCCCTAAAGGGAGAGTGCTACTCTTCCTAGAAATTTTGATACGTAAGCTGGGATTTTGATGATTAATCTTTGGCCCCAAATAAATATATAAATAAAATTGATTATAATAAACTTGCAATTATATTGTACATGTGGTGAAAATAGTTTATCCTGTAATAATTAATTTTTAAGCCTGAGGGAAAAGCTATAAAACGAACCACACACTAACTCATCCATATATATAATTAATGAAAGGTTTATTATGACTACTTTTGACAATAAATTCCACAATTTTTTGTTATCACACGTTTCACATCAGCGCACTAATTTATATAATAATTAGTATGTATATTATTATATAATATATATGCGTGGCATCAAAGACTAAACTTTAGAATTCAAAAAGATAATAAAGCTGTGGAATTTCTTATAGCCTATGCGGGGTGTGGGCGTGCAAATTTCGTGTGAGAAGAAAGTTGAAAGCTCGGAGCAGAATTCGAGAAAGCATCACGTAGTCGAGTCAATGTGATTTCCGCGTAGAGCATCTTCCAAACTATTTCTTCTTTAAATCCAACGATAGTGGTTAAAATCAAGATCCAACCGTCTAAAAAGTTATAAAATGAAACACACGCTAACCCATCCATATATATATAATTAATAAAAGGTTTATTATGACTACTTTTTGACAATAATTCTAAACTTTCTTTAATCACGTTTCATAACAGTGTACTAATATATATAATAATTAGTATACATATTATAGAATATGCATGGCACCAATGGGCAATGACCAAACCATAGAAAGATCCAACGGTAATGGCTAAAATCCAATGCCCTTTCAGGAAAGAAGGTTTTCCATACCTGTCATAGACGTTGTTAACGTGTCTGTCAAAATAGGAATTTGAAATTGACCCTAGCACGTTGTTAACGGTAATGGCGTCTTGTTTTTACATATATAATAAATAATTTGCGGTAACGGAATGCTTTTGCCAATTCATTGTTTAGCTCAATGAATAATCCCCAATCTAGGTCTATTATAAATAGCGTATAAAAATTATAACAGACCGCAATTTTTGTCAAGTTCTTAGAGAAGTGGTATGATTGGGAGCCACGTGGAAACCAACCGGGCTGGCCTTAAACAGGTATCAATATCTATACTCAATGTTTATAGAGATACTGATATTGTCCATATGTTTGTTACTATTAAGTATATTGATCTTATAACAATGCAGAATATGAAAATGATGAATCCATCCATGTAACCATGCAATAAAATTGTCGAAGATATTCTATTGTGTGGAAGGTTAAAGACCCGTGAAGATGAGGATTGTACATTCCAACAGCCATGAAAGCTCTCCTACAAATTGTTTAAGTTGAGGTTTGAGGATTCAAGTGAGATCACACATCCTAGAATCCTAATGATAATGGGACACCATGATGCCGTTACAAGAAGCCTAGAGATCGCATAAACTTAACTATAAGATTTCCCCTAGGAATACTTTCTTAAAAATTTGTTTGTTGATAGATTAATTGCTAAATAAATTGTAAAGATAATTAGGGACTTGAGCTCAAATTCTTTAAATTCCAGTATTGATCCATTATTATAATGTGATCGAGCCCTTTCGTGTCCCCCTTCATTCTCATCCATGATGGCTTCAAGATGGGTTGGTCATTTGCACTGAAATTCAAAGGTTAGAGACCTTTTGTTTAACCAATGTAACCGGTCAAAATTTCCACTAAAATGACCGACACACCCTTAATAATTATTGGATAATTAAATTTTCTTTGAATACCAATTTCGTTCTTCCCTGCCCACCCCATCACACCATTACCACTTCATCGGCTCCACAAGTTTGTGTCATTCACTAGGAGTACAATAACTATTGCCGTCAAAGTTTTGTCCTTTTTTAATATGAAATGAATGGTTTCTGTCCAAAAAATGATGCGCCCCAAAAGTTGTGTGTCAACATGGGGCAAAAAAAAAAAAAAAAAATGGAAGATGTTTCATCTGTTTAAAGTTTTAAAATTTATTTATCTGTCCATCGGTAGTAAGCTGCAATTAGATAACCATTTTTCTTTATGATGCTGTGGTATATATTTATCAAGTGTTACTGGGTTAAAGGTTTGCAGAAAGTACAAGCAGTATCATCAACATATGCAAATGGTGGTTTCGTCCTTTGAATCGGTGGCAGCTCTTAGTGCAGCTACTCCGTATATTTCTTTAGGTCTAAAGACGGTCTCTAGACAATTTCGTTGTCTCAAAAATGCGATAGCCGATCAACTCAGAAGCATAAGTATTGCATTGGGAAAAGACTTTTTGTCCCCGACTGCTGGCACAACTAGTAGTGGTAAAGGTGATACTAGTGGTTCGAGATTCAAGTTCATGGATCGACGCTTTCAGAAAAAGAAAGGTGGCTTTTATACAGGCATCCCCGAGCCCCAACATGTTTGGAGGCCGCAGAGAGGCCTACCAGAACGTGCTGTCACTGTCCTTCAATCTTGTCTCTTCGATCATTTCCTTCACCCGTAAGTTGCCCCCTTTTTTTTAATATCATTTATTTATTTGAGAAATGCTACATGTACCACTTTTTGTACCACTAGTTTTACAAATACTTGCACGTTCTTTCTCTGTCACAATCATTGGTCTTTTCTCATATCCCTTAGCTTCATTACTGTCCATGAAGTTCTACAAACATGTTTGTTTATTTATTTATTTATTTTCTAGACATTTAACTTGACATGTCTCATAATACTAAAAACAACTTGAAAATCTTGTTTTGTCTGGTTGATTTGAGCCTCCACATGGTCAACGCAATAATTTTGCATCGTTAGCTTATGTACTATCCCTTTTGGTTGTTTCCTAATAAAGTTGTGCCGAGAATTAAAATGGAAAACCTTTGCAATTGTTTATTGTATACTTGTGGACCAAAATGGCAGCAAAGCAAATGCTTACAGTTACCCCATCCGCAACAACCACATTGGTGCATTTATATTTTTATTTCAATTTAGGGTCCGTTTGGTATCGTTTATAATTAGATTAGTTTATAATATATTTTGAAATTTAAATTTTGAAGACATGTGACTTAATTTGATTGGTTAAATTTTAAAAAGTTGTTATTTGATGTGTTTTAGGGGTAATGTGTCAACGAGAGAATTTGACAAGTGTCTCAAGAACTTAAAATTTAAAATGTGTTATAAACCATTTGGTTTATAATCAATGCCAAACGGACCCTTAGTTAGTTAACTTATGTTCTTTATTGCTCTTTGGCCTTTGCATAAAAATTTATATATTGATAAAAGTAGAAGTAAATTGAATCTTTAATTGGAAAAGATTCAATTTGATTTCAGATTCTATTTGAGAGAATCTTTTTATCTTATTTTATTTTATTTTGTCCCACTAATATTGGTAACTGGCTATTATTGATATAAAAAATTAATTAACATTGATAATTACCCACTAAGCCACTATTGGTAACCGCTCACTATTGATATAAAAAATTAATTACAAAAGTATAAAAATTTAACTATTATTTGTAACCGCCTACTATTGATACAAAAACTGAACTGTAAAAGTATTGTTACTGAATATATTGCATCACAAAAAGGTGTCTAAAGAGTCCACTAAAACAAGATCTTACAATTTTCCATTGCAAATTAGAGTTTGGGGAACATCACTTTAGTGCTTTACAATGCTCCTATGATAACATTGAATATGGAAAATTAGAAAAGAAATCAGTACCACCTCATTATTTTTAAGATAGCCAGTTGTCTGCATTCATAGGTGAGAGCATCCCAATCCTTTTAAACAATATATGTTTTAAAAAAATTAATTCTATAAAACTTACCAATATACAGGAAATTAAAGTACAAAAAATAAAATGAAAAAAAGATGAATTTGAAACCAAATTAAATCTATTCTATCGGAAAATAAAAATCATTTCTCCTATAGTTTTGAAATAAACTTAAATGAGCTATGTTTGAAAGGTAGGCATTTGTATGCCTTCATAGAAAAGCATCCCGGTCCTTTTAGCTCCAACCTCTAATAGAAAGGTTATGTCCCTGACCAAGAGAAATCTATATCTATATATTAATAAAAGTAGAAGTAAAATTGAATTTTCAATTGGAAAATTTTCAATTTGGCTTCAGATACTGTTTGAGATAATCTTTTTTGTTTTACTTTATTTTTTTACTTTAATTTTTATATATTGGTTGGTTACATAACCTACTATTATTGTTAACCGTCCACTATTGATAAAAAGAAAAAAACTATAAAAGAGATCGGAACCGCACTTTGCGATTTATAAGATAGTGGACTGTTACTTTGACCAATACTAAAACGGTTAAAGAAATAAAAGTTAAAAAAAGAAATGAAAAAATAAGATTCAACTTGTAGTATATAGACAACGGCAATGGTTAAAAAAAAGTCAGTTGGACAGTTAAAACAATACATGTTTTGGA
>CAVNYN010276504.1:0-19416 GCA_963692815.1 Nyctanthes arbor-tristis
GATTTGTCTGAGCCGCTGACGGAGGTTGTCTCCGCCGCCGAGGTCCGCCCTCTGCCGCCGAAGGTTCTGATGACTGAGTTCAAGCTTCACGATCTTGTCGATGCTTTCGACAATGACGGGTGGTGGGTCGGGAAGATTACGGGCAGAATTGGGGATAAGTATGTGGTTTATTTTGAAAAATCTTCGAAAGATGAATTTGTTTATGATTTCAAGAGGCTGAGGCTTCATCAAGATTGGGTTAAGGGCAAGTGGGTTCTTCCCAAGAATCATCATCATCAAATTAAAAGGAATTTTTACTAGGTTGAACACCATTGGCATTAATTAATTTCTTCTTCTTCCTCTCTTAGGAAATTCTGCTTAAGATTTTCAAGGGTGTCACTCTCATGTAATACGTTATAGGTGTAGTTATCTTCTAATTTTATGTGGAGTTGAATTTTATCATGCTTTCTTGTTTTATCGATTTATTTACCTTCATAATTTACCCCGGGCAAATTTGGGAAGAAGGTGAGGAACTCGTCATGCAACTACACGATGAAAAAGATTAACTCATCAAGTAATGAAGAAATAATTATCAATATCCGGTTTTTATCTTTTAAAAGGTAGGTTAACCTATCGTGTCTTAGTATTTAGTAACCTTTGAAAGAGAAATGATTTTTTTTTTATTAGGCCCCGTTATCTGGTTGATTAAGGTATATCTTTGGTGACACGATATATTCAAATCATATCCACACCTTCAAGTTATGGGAAGAAAAATCACGTCCTCCAAGAGTACTCTATTAAGGTACTCTAAGCTAATCAAGAATCTACATATAAGTTCAAGAGTCTCACATGTGGCGCCTTAGATCATATTTGTCGGAACTTAATTGACTTCGAGTACCTAGTACTTGAATTTTTTTTCCCAAGTAATAGAACCAACCAACTAGTTGCTTATGTAACCAGCTCTATGACATGATGAAATAGGAAGACATGATAAAGTATAGTTTGTCATTTACAACATGAATACTAGTAATTTTAAAGACACACGAAAAAAATGACATAAATAAGTAAAAAAAATAGAAACTTAAAAAAGCCAAAAGAAATGCGGTTAACCAGATGTCAGGACTGTTAACTTTTCCATTATACTGCAAGCACGTTAAGGATTTTTCCCCTTCTCAATGTATTGTGTTTACTAAAACCTTACAATTAAACTCTTGGCTAGATGTAATGTTCAAATAATTTTATTTGATATTATTACATCTTACATATTTTAACTAGACATTTTTTTTAAGAGAGCAAAATAATGGTGAATTTTGCATTTTTTAGATGTTCACCTTTCGAACGAGATTTTACATTCAAACTATACATACTCCTTCCATAATTTTTCCCAATCCCTATATTCTCTTTCTATAAAAAAAATAGAAAAGAAAAAAAAGGCTTTAGTATGAATAAAATGAAAGTTGTCTTTTAAAAAAACGACATTTTCAAATAATCGACACAAACGATGTTGTACAGTAAATTGATTAATTATAAATCCTTGTTAGATTTTTGCCCCTTTTCAACTTCCATTTTATATCATTAATTTATTCATCATCTCTTCGCAGGAAAATTAAGACAACCCATTAGAATTAAGCAAGGTATAAGGTTAATGTTATTTGTTACTCCCTTCATAATACAAAGATAGTCCAATATAGTATTTTCATTCATCTAAAAAAAATAATCCACGTACCATATTGAATAGTATGTCATTAATTTTTCATTTCTGTATATACCCCCAATTAATGTATATTGTTATTCCACATTAACTACTTATGCATTGAAATATTTTTACAAAATTAATGAGATATAAGAGCATCCGCAATGGTTGTGTTAATTTTAACCATCCACATAAGGAAAAGAATACAAATATAGTGATTATTAAATGACACATAAAGAATGTAATTTTCGTTATTATTAAATGACACATAGGCAAGTTAAGTTTAACAATTGCTTAATAATTACATTGGAAGTGTTGAATTTAGCTATCAAAGTTTATGAAGTCTAAGTGAACCCTACTATTATAAAAAGTTTATTGGTCAAATATTATCAAATCAATAAAAAAGATTTTTTATAAATAAAAAGGCCAAGTGAAGTTTTAAAATTGTTGGTGGAGTTAGCAACAATTTTAACACTAAGCAAAAAAAGATTTTTTTTTTTTAATTATAGCGCTAACATCACTGATGTAGTACTATTTTTGGCATGTAATTAATAAAAATCTCTAACATGTCCATTGTAGATGCTCTTAGTGTATCATAGAAATATACATTAAAATTTAATGTTTCAGCCATATTAACCATTATTTCTTAATTTATATAAAAATAACTATTGAACCATCTTTGTGGAACGAAGAGAGTATTAAAATTGATTATCACTTCATTCTTAAACGACAAATTCAATTAATTGCATAAAATTATATTACCTTCATCCCATGAAAGAACAACTTTTTATTTTTAATAGAAATTAAGAAAAGTTATTTTAATATTATTGGAAAAGTAAACTTAACATCATTTTCTTACTATACCCTTTTCATATAATAATTATTCAATTTTAATAATTTTATTTTGTTAATAACAATGCATGTCACGTCCTTGTTATTTTATCAATATTATTGAATTGTTTCTTTTATTTAGTAGCGGAAGCTCTTTTATTGCCTTATTAAATTATAATACTAACGAGGGACAAGACATGCCAAACTAATAAGTTGATTAATTTCAAAGAGTCATTGTAATATTTCCATAGAGTTTTATTCTACTTTAGGTTAGATCAATAATGAAGTACCTTAGAATGAATAACCAACTTCCTTGCTCTCGTATGAGATTATTTATAAGCTTTCCATATTGTTACTAAGTTGCTTCGGCTTCTTATCTTATCGGTTGTTTTTCATGCCTAAATTAAAATAGGAAGTCAAGCACACAAGACAAACTACATTAATAAATACATTTTATTGCTCATCTGACTGAAACAAAGGATTTGAAAGCCTTTACATGGAAAATTAGGCTCCCAATCCATACAAAAGTCTTTCTTCTATCCTCATATTACAAGCTAAGTAAAAAAAAAAAAATAGTTTATCCACCATAAACTTATCATGATACAAGTGAGGGTGAGTGTAAGCACAATAGACATTAGGTTCATAAGTAGTTCCCAAATACATTAAGAAATTCGGGGCATCGTCGTAGTAGCTCCGTAGGTCTGTCTCTACTACATATGAAATTCTACTTCCGTCCGAGTTCACTCTCCAACTTTCGACTTGTCTTTCATAAATTTTGCTGATGAACATCTACAAAAAATAAGAAACGGTGTGATTACAATGTATCCAGTGAGTAACACAATATTTTGATTTACCTCTTTATTGTAAGAAAATTTTTAGACACAAGTTCAAGAAAACATAAAATGCACAAATCTTTGAATGAACAAGGGCGCCGAATCACTAAATTACTTACTAACTTTGCACGCAATCATACAGTCCAATGCCACTGCCAATTTGCTCATGGCAACACAATATTAAGTTGATCCGCATTCAATTTTGGTTGACTCTTACTGAAATTTCAAGTAAAGAGCATTACAAATACAAAACAAATACCATACTGATTGACAAAGCCACAGGGATGCACGGGTATGCACGTGCATACCCGTCTTTTTCAATTTTTTTTTTTTTTTGGTGTGTTTCAGTTGAAGCTTCCTTTCTGCAAAAAATGGTGTTGTTTAGCTGGGAAAGGGAGGAAGACGAATGTGGGAGGAAAGAGTAGTTGTACAAGTCTCGAAAACAAGGGCAGAAAAGTAGGCCTTTTTATCTCATCCATTTGACTTTTGTGCCTGCATTGTACACGTCTTACACTTCTCCATCTTCTGCCTAATTTATTTATTATTATTATTTTTTTTAATAAGTTTATTTTTATATATGTTTTGGAAGCAAATTTTTTTTGTTAAGTAATATATAATTTTGAAACACATAAATTTTAATTATGTAAGGTTTATTAAAATAAATAAGCATTATTTTTCATCAAAAAAATAAATAACTAAAAGTTACTAGACAACTCTTACTCCCTCCGTCACAGTAGATATTTTCACACGAATTAAGAATTAGTATGTAATGTGATTGAAACATTTATTTTAATGTGTATTTTTACATTTTAGCCATTAAGTATAATCAGTGATTTGAAATTAATTTCTTTTTTTGTACAAAGGCGGAAGGGAAGGGGGATTGTGGGGATTCAAACCCGAGTAATCCGGTAAGGGGTTGACCCTTAATCACGTGGGCTAACCCCTTAATCCCAATAATTTGGAATTAATGCTAATAACCAATATAGGATTAATATTGCAATGTGTAAAACTATTTAAATTGTGCTCATTATAATTCTGTGAATACCTTGAATATTATGCAAAAAACAATTTATTAACTCATTTTCGTCTTGAAGTTTGGTACCTAAGTATTTTTAGTGATTAATTAATTAAGGGCAAAGATGGATCATTATAGTAATGAAAATAAGCTTTCTCTTCCCAAAAAAAAAAAAATATTCTCACAATTTTAATTTGTGCATACCCAAAATGAAAAGGTTGTCTCCGCCACTGACCATACTAATCATTCATATCTTGGAATCATTAGATAGCATAGCTCATAGTATGAAAACAAAACAAGACAAAGCCAATAAAAGATGGGTATAGTAACACTAGTGATTCAAATGCAATAAAACATTTTGTTTCTTGTCATAGTAATGCCTCAAAATACATGCTTTTCTTTAAAATTCAAGCATGCTAAAGGAAATCAAAATATTGGTTATTCGCCTTTGTTTTATTTTCTTCAAAGATTCTTGGATAATTCTAGGTGGAAAGATACCTTCAAAATCTTGCTATTTCTTAAGCAAAGTAGTTTTTTAAGTTGGCATTCTATATATATATGAAGAGGACTTTATTTTTAGTGAATGTGTTTTGGGGAGCTTTGTATGGTGTTCTTTGACCTTCCCTATTTATGGGCGAATTTCTTGGTTATTTTAAAGAAAAATCTTGAACTCCACGTATGAAAAAGTGGCCAATTGTCCCTAGATAATTTTGTGGTTAGCCAATAGAAAGGAGTCCAGTTGGAAGTTTGGGAGTTTTCTTGCCAACGAGATACGCCAAGTGCTCCTTAAGTTTTATTCATGTGAGTATTTTCCAAATGCCCAAGTGTCTTTATAAGGTTCATATATTTATTGTCTATAGAGTCCCTCTACCTAATGTGCTTCTAGGGTATTATGTTTTTGGATTATACTAATTAAGCACCACATTTTTTTTATTTTTAGCATTCCTTTGAACGAAATCTACTAACCGATTGAACTTAGACATTCTTTTGAACGAATTTTTTAACCGATTGAAGTAGTTGATACAAATTCAAGTAGTCACTATATTCTTATCAAAACATACTAGGGCATTCTTAAAATTTTTATGGAACGTTACAATGAACTAACCGATTGTAAAATTTACTAACCGATTTCTATAGTTGACATAACTCGAGAAATGATTCAATCATCATCCAAAAATACGACTATGATGTTCTTGAAATTTTATGGGATGTTACAATGCACATTAAAGATGGACATGTAAGAAAATATTATATTTCAATTACTTTCACTGTCCTGCAAAATTAGTCTATTATTCCTTTCTTATTTGTCTCAATTTATAGTCCATTTAATTATTTCTTAATTTTCTTTTATACCCATATTTAATATGCATTATTTTTAGTAAATAAGAACTAAATTATAATAATAAATGCATTTCTAGAAGTATAATACTTCCTCCATCTCATGTACTCCTTCCATCTCCAAAAGATAGTCCACTATTCCATTTCTATTTACCACATTGAGCATATATTTAATATTTTATTTTTATATATGTCCTTAATTAATTATTGTTGTGCAACTATTTGTGCATTAAATGTACATCAAACAATTAATGAGACATAAAGGTATATGTAAAAAAATAATACAAAATTTAATGTTTTAACTATATTAACTATTGTTTCTTAATCTATATGAAAATAACTGCTGGACTATATTTGTGAGATGGAGGGGGTATATAATTTTTTTAATTTTCTACAAATATTAAGAAAATTTATTGGAAAAGAAAATTTTTTAAAATAATTTTTGTAATATATCATTATTTAATGAAAATAAAAATAATAGTTATTGTTATACATATTAAATAAGGTTATCTTCGTAAAAGGATGAATAATAATTTTTTTAAAATAATTTTTCTAATATACCATTATTTAATGAAAATAAAAATAATAGTTATTATTATACATATTAAATAAGGTTATTTTCGTAAAAGGGTGAATAATAAATAGACAAATTAGAAATAAGTTTATATATTTGGGACATTTGAAAAAGAAAAAAAGACCCATCAAACAAAAAAAAAAAAGAAAAACAAGTATATATAATCGGGATCCACATCATTTTACCAATAAATATGGGTAATGCATAGTACATTTTCTTTAAAACTGGGTTAAGGTTCTCTGTCATTCTATCTCTAGAAAATAATGAACTTACATAAGCATAACCGAGTGGAACTGGCTAGCAAAGAGGACGGTTCTGTGGGGTTGTACTATGCGGTGACTGTGGTACTGTGAATGAAATTAATAGGAAAGACTATGTCGTGGAGTACTGTATATACTTTGATTGAAGATGACTTATCTCAACCGCTGAGAGAGGTCGTCTCTGCCATCAAAATCCACTCGATTCCACCCGAGATTCCAGTGACTAAGTTCAAAAAGCATGATTTGGTTGATGCCCATGAAAACGATGGATGGTGGATTGGGAAAATTACAAGGGCAATTAGAAATACATACGTTGTTTACTTTGAACAGTCTTCACAAGATGAACTTATTTATAGTTTAGAGAGCTTGAGGGTTCACCAAGACTGGGTCAACGGCAAGTGGGTTCATCCAAATAGAAAAGTGAACAAAAAGCATATTTGAGTAATTAAACTTATTCACACCCCACATCACACCTTTTAAAATGTTTTCTTAAATTACCCATGGTTTCTTAATTGTATGAAAATAACTGTTGGACTATATTTGTGAGACGAATAAAGTATTAGAATTGATTATCAATCAATTTTTAAACGACAAGTTCAATTAATTGCATAAAATCATATTACCTTCGTCCCACAAGATGGCAATTTTCTATTTTAGAGATTAAGAATAGTTTGTTTAATAGTGTTGAAAAAATAAAAGAACATCATATTCTTATTATATCCTTTTCATCTATTAATCATTCTATTTAATAATTCAATTTTGTTAACAACAATGCACATAAAAAATAGACATAAAGAAAAACTAATATTTCAATTACATTCACCATCCCGCAAAATTAGTCCATTGTTCTTTTTCAGTTGTCTCCATCTATAGTCCACTTAATTATTTTCTTAATTTTCTTATATACATATTTAAAATTTAAAAATGCATTGTTTCTAGTAAATATAAGAAGAATTAAATTATAATAATATATACATTTCAAGAAGTATAATACTCCCCCCATCTCATATATATAAACTTGTTTCCATAAAATATATTAAGAAATCGAAAAAGTAAATTTTTTAAATGATTTATCCAATATACCATTATTTGATGAAGATAAAAATAATAGTTATTACTAAACATATTAAATAAGGCTATTTTCAAAAAATGGAAACAAGAATATATAATCGAGATGGAGGAAGTAATAATAAATGAAAAAAAGGTATATAGGGAAAATTGCTTTTAAATATTACTCTCCAATAAATTTATTGCATTTTTTTTAAATCTTTTGAAAATAATTAAAGAAGGGGACTATTTTTGAGAAGCAGAGCAAGGATTAGAGAGTACAATTTTTTAAAAAAAAAAAAGGTTATACTACATTTTTGGGCGGATTCCTTTTCTAGAAAGGAGGCGGTATCAATTTCATTAAATTTATCGTGCAATGAGTCATTCAACTGGAATTATTTTTTTAAACTATTTTTGTGAATAAATTTATTAATAATGACAATTGCTCTTTGTACATGATATAGTATGTTGGCCTTTTTTTTTATACATATGAACAGAACACGCATACACATGACACAGAGACACCACACGCCATCTAATAAAATTATGGTAATATGTTGGCTTTGAACTAAGGCAGTTCAATAAAAAAATGACATCGCCCTAACATGAAACCGGCCTTATCACCAAAATCTATTCTAAATGCTATAAATAGGGATTATATGCAGTACATTTGCTTTAAAACTAGGGCAAATTTCTCTCTCTTTCTATCTCTGGAAAACAATGAATTTTTGGAGGCATGACCGAGTAGAAGTGGCTAGTATGGAGGATGGTTTGTGGGCTAGTACTATGCAGCTACTGTGGTGAATGAAATGAATAGGAAAGACTAGGGATGCATAACGAGCAGGTCAGCTCCGGCTGCCCGTGGGCCTAGCAGCAAAAAGCCCGAGCGGAGCTGAGTCATGACTCATTTAAGACGGGCCCGAGCCGAGCCCCAAGTTCTAAGGCAAGCTCGAGTTGGGCCGGCCGGCCAACGGGCCAAGCCAAACTGGCCCGTGTCAAACTTAGATTGGAAAGAAAAAATAAAATTAAAAAAATTTTAAAAAAGCCGAGCTGGCCTAGCCGGCTTGGCTCGACTCAGAAAAGGCCTGAGCCAAAGCTCAGGTCGAGCCTAGTTTTAACGGCGGAGCCAAGCCGGGCTTTGGCTCGGGCTTTTTCAATTCGGGACCAAAAGAGCCCGAGGCGAGCTCGAGCCCAAATGTTGACATCCCTACGAAAGACTATATTGTGGAGTACCATACTTTGGTTGAAGATGACTTATCTCAACCGTTGAGAAAGGTTCTCTACTATCTAATCCTCCTAATTCCACCAGAGATTCCAGTTATAGATTCAAAAAGCATGATCAGGTTGACGCTTACGATGAAGATGGGTGGTGGGTCGAGAAAATTACAAGGAGAATTAGAAATACAAATGTCGTTTACTTTGAACAATCCTCACAAGATGAACATATTTATAGTTTTGACAGGTTGAGAGTTCATCAAGATTCGGTCAATCTTCCAAACGAGAAAGGGAACTCAGCAAATGGGGTTGGGCAATTGATTACTAAGAATTATACCATCACACCCTTTTTCTTAGTTTCCTAGTTGTGTTTTAGTGTTAGACGTCTAGTTACGTGTAGTTTCTTCCACGTGGCGTGCATTTCTACATGCCACGTGAGCCTTTATAACCAGACATCTACCATTTTGTCTTTTCTTTTTCAAATCGAGCATCACCCATTTTCAAAAATTTCTCCAAAAAAAATTCCTTGTTACCCTTATTTAGTTATGTACGTGCATTTCCAAAGTGTTATTCCTATTAAGGGTATATATGCAATCTTTTATATATATATATATATATTAAGTGTGATGTGATGTGTGAAGTGAGATGGAAATGTAGCATAATTTATTCACTAAAGATCGCGAAGTGTGGACGATACTATTTAAGGAACATTGCTTATTTATGAGTTTTCGTTGGTCATCAAAACTTGTAATTTTGGTCATTGTCCATAATAAAGGGGCCTTCTTAAAGAATAATGGTAGCTTTGAGTTTTCATTTTGTGGTGTCGCTGTGCCAGTGTATGCATGTATTGTGTGCGTGTAAAAAAAAAGAATTATCTTGCATCATAACTCTACTATTTTGGTACTGAATTGAGCTTGACTACTGAATTTTGATGAGTCAAGCAACTTAACTACTCAGTGGAGTAGGTAATGTATTATAACTCTACTATCTTCATATCCATGCAGAGGTGGTGGGTAGTGGGAAGTTGTTTCCCTTTGTGCCTGACGGGTGAGGCATTCAAAATAGTAGCATTGTTATATTTTTGCTTCAAAACAAACATTCATCAAAACAATTTCATCCATCCACGTATTTTATGGGGTTACATATATTATATATGTACGTATACATATGCTTCAACTATATTAACCATCATTTCTTAACTCGTGTGAAAAGTTACTGTTGAACTTTATTTGTGGGACGGAGGGAATATCATTTATTCATCATCTCTCACTAGGAAGACTAAATGCTTTGGATGAAGAAGAGAGTATTAGTATTGATTATCAGCTCATTTCTGAACGACAAATTCATTTAAATTCGTGAGATTATATTACCTTCATTCCATAGAATAGCAACTTTGTAATTTTCACATAACTTAAGAAGGTTCATTTACTAGTATTGAAAAAGTAAATTTAAAATCATTTCTTCATTTACTAGCATTGAAAAAGTAAATTTAAAATCATTTCTTATTTTACCCGTTTCATCTATTAATTATTTAATTTTAATAATTCTATTTTGTTGACAATAATGCTCATTAAATAAGGGTATGTAGGAAAAACTAAATTTCAACTATTCTCACAGTCTCCCACCGTTCCTTTTTCATCTATCTCAATTGTAGTCCACTTAATTATTTTCTTAATTTCTCATATGTCCAAATATTTAATACGCATCGTTTTTAGTAAATATAAGAAGAGTTAAATAATAAACGTATTTCATGAAGTAGTCCATCCTATAAATATAAAATTGTTTACTTTTGAAATACCCTTATTTAATGAAAATAATAGTTATTAAAAAACATATTAAATAAGGTTATTTTTGTAAAAGGACAAATAATAACTCTTTGAGTTAGAAATAAGTCTACATATTTGGGCAACATAACTGGGATATTTCAAAAAGAAAAATAAGCTTATATTATCATGCCGGAAGAAATATATATCTATAAATATTAATAAAAGCACTTAAGTCTTCGTACCTTTTGTACCGCGGTTTTCCCACCTATTTTCTACGGTGAAACTTGCGGTCAAACTATTTTTTTTTTGTCTTTTTTTTCCTTTCCCATTTCAATTTTTTCCTTTTTGATATAGATGGATTCATTTATATAGGTGTCATCCATGTTTTTCTCCTTAAATACAGTTTTTCAATCCTCATCCAAGCTATTCCTTATTTTTTCTAATTATTTAATGATTTTCCAAATTTATTCTAGACCTATATAGCAATTGCCTTGATCTCTTCATTCTCAAATTTTTGGTTCCATAAATTTCACTTTCATTATCCAATTTTCGTTCCATTGGTTTGAATTTATTGATTTTTCTAATTAACCTACCAAAATTTGATTTCCTGATTTTTCTCCGAAACTGAATTTTTTTCTAAATATCCCCATTCAAATTTGTGTAATTATATTTGCACCATATTTTTTATTTGATACATCACATTTTAATTACACTTAAGATTCTTAAAGTTTAATTGTTATTATAAATATATCCTTAACTTTTTTATTCGTTTGATTATTATCTTTTACCTTCCATTATTAATATATTTTACATATATTAATAATTTTCATCTAAAAATTTCTTATCCCATCATAAAAAAAAACATACAAACTACAAACACTTTAATATAAGTAAATAAAGATAGAATTTTTTTCATAATATTAAATCATACTTGCATAATATTTGAATATATATTATATACAAGGAAAATTTATGTTATTATTAAAATTATAGTATTAAATAAAAGTGATAGTGCAATTAAAATGTAGTGCGCCAAACAATTTTTTTTGGTGTGAACATAATTAGTCTTCGAACTTTTCTCCTTTTTTTTCATTTGTTTCCTAATAAAACCACATATCTTGCACCCCTCTATCATCGGGTAGTGGCCTTTATATATTGTTGGGTTCAAATATTCGTAAGCTTTAATTTTCTGGAGCACTAGAAACATGATTTTCATTTTCTCAACAATAGAAGCTTGATTTTAATTTAGCCATGCCACACTTCTATGTTTGTTGAAGGATGCTGGTAAGGTGGAAAATTTGCTTTGCTTTTTCTTGAATGTTTCCCTATCCATGAAGCCATAAATTATATATCAAAGGTTGTTAAAATTGTAAATCTTCTCGCAATAGCTACTTTTACAACTCAAGAATTAGGTAGTTACCTCATATTCTGTGGATCAAGTACGAGCAATGTTGCAATTGATAAGTAAAAAAATGCCAATCTTCCAACGCAGTTTCAAAATTTCGATTTCAAGGATGACTATAAGTGTGGTATATATGGTGTACGAGAAAATTTCCCGAGAGAAAAGGAGAGATAAATAATTAGCTCTTAGAAATTGTGTGTTTACAATGAGAAGTAGAGTTTATAGATACAAAGTTAGGGTTTCAGGGGGTACAATGGTAACATATCTAGGGTTTGCAGGGGTAGGATAATCATTCAGTAAATATTTAATTATTTACAACACTCTCCCTTCACTATCTATACATCTAACTGCCTAGTTAAAAACCTTGGTTTGACAAAAACCTAGTCGGAAAAAAATACAAACTCAAGGAAAAAAGAATAAAGTATATAACGAATTTTTGGAGTAATAAAATGCTGCCTCATTAAACCTTACCACGAAAACCCAGTGGGACAAAATCTGGTTCAGGGAAAAAGAGTATAGCTACTCCCTCTGATGTCAATCACTGAAGATCTCTAAGTCGATGCATTCCAATCTCATGGACCAATTTCTTAAATGCAGAAGTTAGTAACGATTTTGTGAATAAATCAACTACATTATCACTTGAACGGATCTATTGAATGTCGACATCCCTACTTTTCTGAAGTTCATGTGTGTAGAAAAACTTTGGAGATATGTGCTTTGTCCTATCCCTTTTGATGAAGCCTCCTTTAAGTTGTCCAATGCAAGCTGCGTTATCTTCATGCAGTATTGTTGGACCCTCATTTGTTGAAACTATTCCACATGATGTTTGAATATGGTGTGTCATGTTTCTAAGCCACACACATTCACGACTTGCTTCATGGATTGCAATAATTTCTGAGTGATTTGAAGATGTTGCTGTCAAAGTTTGCTTCACAGATCTCCATGATATAGTTGCTCCTCCACGAGTAAAGACATATCCTATTTGTGACTTAGCTTTATGTAGATCGGAGAGATAACTTGCATTTGCATAGCTAACTAAAGAAGAACTTGTGTTTTATGAATAAAATAATCCCAAGTCTATGGTGCATTTAAGGTAACGAAGAATATGTTTAACACCATTCCAATGTCTTTGAGTTGGTGTAGAAACATATCTAGCAAGAAGATTTACAACAAAAGCTATATTTGGTTGATTAAAATTTGCAAGATATGTCAGTACTCCAATTACACTAAGATATGGTACTTCAAGACTAAGAATCTTTTTCCCATCTTCAAGTAGACGAAAAGGATCTTTATCTATATCAAGTGAGAGGACAACCATTGGAGATGTCAATAGATGTGCCTTATCCATATAAAACCTTTCTTAAAACTTTTTCGATGTATGGAGACTGATGAACAAATAATCTCTCTGAAAGATTTTCAATCTGCAAACCAAGACAAATTTTGGTTTTCCCTAAATCTTTTATTTCAAATTTAGTTTCTAAGTATTCAACAGTTCTATTGAGCTCTTCAGTAGTTCCTCTAAGATTTAAATCATCGACACAAACTGCTACTATTGCAAATCCAATATCAGTTTTTTTTATAAAAATACATGGATAAATATCATCATTTTAATATCCCTCTTTCAACAAATCTTCACTCAGACGGTTATACCACATCCGTCCAGATTGTTTTAATCTCTAGAGTAATTTTTATAATTTAATTGAGAATATATTTTAGGAAATGAATCACTTACTTCTGGCACTTTAAATCCTTTAGGGATTTTCATATAAATATCGCTATCAAGCGAACCGTAAAAAGTAGATAGTTACTACATCTATAAGAGTCATTTCTAACTTTTGTGAGACAGCCAAACTAATCAAATATCTGAATGTTATGGCATCTATCACAGGAGAATATGTCTCCTCGTAATCTATTCCAGGACTCTGTAAAAAACCTTGTGCTACAAGTCAAGCCTTGTGTCTCATAATTTCATTGTTTTCATTTTTTTCTCACAAACACCCACTTGTATCCAATAGGAATTAAACCTTTGGCTGTTTGGACAACAGGTCCAAAAACTTTTCTTTTTTCCAAAGAATTCAACTCTGCATGTATAGCTTCTTTCCATTTTAGCCAATTGTTTCTTTGCTGATAGTATTTAACAGATTGTGGTTTAGGATCTCATTCTCATGTATGATATCAAGAGCCACATTATAGGCGAAAACATTATCTGTCACAATATTGTTTCTTTCATAAACTTTGTGTGATGATAAATAGTTTATTGAGATCTCTTCATTTTATGATTCTACAGGAATCAAATCTTCTTTGTTTGATTGATCAATCACTTCATGCTCCTCTTGAGTTTGTGGTTGATTATTCTCTTATACTTTTCTTTTTCTAGGTACAGAATCTTTAGCTCCAAGTGGTCGATCACATTTCTGATGTACTTTTGATTCACTTGCTATAGCATATTGTTCTACAGGAACATTAATTTTGTTGGAGTATTCTGTGCCAGTACATGTGATTTTGTCACTTTCTTTGTATCCACAAACACATCAGGTAATTGGTTTGCAACCTTTTGCAAATGAATTATTTTTTCAACTTCATACTCATATTGATTGCTTCGGGAATCAAAGTGAGATAAGGTAGATTTATTTCAAGAAATTTCTTTCTGTTCTTCAGGATGTAGTTTTACCTCTCCTAGAGTAGGAAAAGTCATTTCATCAAAATGACATTCCACAAAACGTGCGGTAAATAGGTTATCTATTAGTGGTTCAAGGTACCTAATAATTGTTGGTAAATCAAAATCAACATAAATCCCAAGTCTTCGTTGCGACATTTTAGTGTGTTGTGGTGGTGGAATTGGAACTTGGACAATACAGCTAAAAATTCTTAGGTAAAAAATATCCGATCTCGACCAAATACCAATTGTAAAGATGAGTATTTGTGATAAGCAGTTGGTCTTAAACGAATTAATGATACAGTATGTAATACTGCATAACCCCAAACAAAAGTTGGTAATTTCATTTTCAAAAGTAATGGCCTAGCAATCAATTGCAATCGTTTTATAAATGACTCTACAAGGCAATTCTGAGTATACATATAGGGAACCGAGTGTTCCACAATAATACCAATAGAAGTGTAGTACTCATCAAATGCTTGGGATCTGAATTCAGCAGTATTATCAAGACTAATTATCTTGATAGAATAATCGGGAAATTGAGCTCGCAATTTTATTATTTGAGCGAGTAATCTAATAAAAGCCATATTTCTAGTCGAAAGCATACATACATGTGACCATCTTGTTGAAACATCAATTAGAACTATAAAGTATCCAAATGTTCCACATGGTGGGTGTATAGGCCCACATATATTCCCATGAATTCTTTCCAAAAACTTTGGAAGTTCAGCATTAACTTTTGTAGGGTAATGTTTGACTATTAATTTCCCTTATAGGCACGCGTTACATGGATAATCATTAGGTAAAAGGATCTTCTAGTTATTTAAAGAATGTCTATGTGTACTAGTAATGATATGTCGCATCATTACTACTCCTAGATGTCCAAGTCTATCATGCCAAAGTATAAAACTTTTCAGGTCTTCGAACTTCTGGTTCGCTATATAATTTGATTCAACTGATTTTATAGTTGTATAATACATCCCAGATGGGAGTTCTTGTAACTTCTCTTTTATCTGCTTCTGGCTAGATAGAAAAGAAGTTATACAAAGACATTCAATATTATTTTCTTGCATTGTTTCAATATGATATCTATTGTAGCGAATATCTTTAAAACTAAGCAAATTTCTTTTGGACTTGCTAGAATAAAGTGCATCCTTAATATATAATCTTGTATTATTGGGCAAGATTATATTGGCTCTTCCAGAGCCCTCAATTCCAGAAATTGTATTAACATTATTAGTTGCTAATGTTAATTCAACAAAATACCTTTTGTCTCGAAAAATTAGATGGTGGCATTATCAGCCAAGCAAAGATCTTGACAATTCATCTTTACTCTATTTTTATCTAAACAAGAAAAATTTAAACATCAATGAAAATCAAATAATAAATATTTTATTTGAAACTGAAATATCTTATGACTACTAAATATTAAGCGAATAAGTTCATATATAATGTAACAACGTAAAACCATAAAAACAAGAATAAACTAGTCAATATCTTCCATAACACTGCCATCAACCACATTGCCACTTGCACCACTCAAAAAGTCATAGACATCCAAATGAGTCATATCATTTGTATCATCCATATCCACTCACGCGTCCCCATCCGCATATTCATCTATGTCCACGTCCGCGTTCATAATTTTTGCACTTGCTTTAGGCAAATCAACAGCATTAGCTTCAGGCAGTGTTGCAAAACCCATTGGGCGCAATGCATGGTTTTTTGTCAATAGCTTATTGTTCTATTTTACAACAAGTAAGTAAGAAATAAGTTCTGAATATTTCTTAAAACCATGTTCATAGTATTGTTGCTACAGTAAGACATTAGATGCATGAAAAGTAGAGAAAGTTTTCTCTAACATGTCTTCATCTGTGATTTTCCCCCACATAGATTGAGTTTTGAACATATTCTGAAAAGTTCTGAGTTGTACTCGCTAATAGTTTTGAAATCTTGTAAGCGAAGGTGCATCCATTCATATCGGGCTCTAGGAAGAACTGTAGTCTTTTGGTGATCAAACCTTTAGTCAATTTTTTTCCAAAGATCTTCAGGATCTTTTATTATAAAATATTCACTTTTTAGTCCATCATGAAGGTGATGGCGAAGGAAAATTAGTGCTTTAGCACAATCCTGCAGGGATTGAGTATTTCCCTCTTTTATTATTTCAGCGAGACCCTTTGATACAAGATGTATCTCAGGATCAAGAATCCATGAGAGGTAATTTTTTCCTGAAATGTCAAGCGCGGCAAACTCTAATTTTGTAATGTTCGCCATTTAAATAATTTTCTACAAAAGGAAAAATACTCCAATTAATACATATGATATCATTAAAATAATATTATATAACCAATATCAACTATAATGTAAATTTTGATTCTTGCCTTCAGGGTTAAGAATAATATAGTATTAGTTATTTGCACTTCTGGGGAAATAATTAAGATTAATGTGCTTCTTCAGAAGCACTGACTAGAGATTTGTAACACAAATAGTTATATGAGAATTACAATAGCATAATAACATGAATTTAAATAAACATATTATACAAAATATCTAATAGTTAGATCAATTTGTGTAGGAATAAATGTAAATAACAATTATTAATATAGCAAATATAAGATACATGGTTATTATTATGTATCTAAATAAGACTATTAGTGCTTATCAATAGATAATGGTTACCATATTCATATGTATTATGTAATTGGTTTCCAAAATCAAATCAAGAAGAAGATCAATAAAAAAAATCCTTCATGATCTCCCCACTATATAAGAAAAGAAAAGAGTAATATAATATGTGACTACCACATTTACATTCATTATGTAATCAGTCGCCATATTATTTCAAAAGAAATCAATCACGAGAAAATTTCATGATCCCTTTAATTATATCAAAATATGATTGTCAACTGACATAAAATTGGAAGCCAAAAATATATTAAAATTGAATATTGGCTAACCCTTTATGTATATCTATACGTAATGATATGGATAATCAAATTAATATTTTGATACATAACCATATATGTGAAAGAAAACAAAAACATTAACATATAAATTAAACTTCAAAAATTTGTGTTTCAAAACTAATAAAGCTAAAATCGAATTTTGAAGATAAATTCAACAATGTTTAAAAGGACAAAAAGTCTACCAACAAAGGATAAAATTATATGTATATCATCCATTGGCTACTGATTGTGAATGATGGAGACATTCAAAAAGTGTAAAAGGAAAAAGGCTGCCAGCAAAATTATATATATATAATCCATTGGCAGCCAATTGTTAATGATAAAACAAGGAAAACGAAACTTATGGTAGAACTCGATAGAAGCAAAAAGGAAAAATAAAATGATATTGTGATGATAACATGTTATAAAAAAGAGAAAAGAAGAGATAAATAATTACCTCTTAGAAATTGTGTGTTTACAATGAGAAGTAGAGAGCCCTATTTATAGATACAAAGCTAGAGTTTCAGGGGGTGCAATAGTAACATATATAGTGTTTACGGGGGTAAGATACTCATTCACTAAATATTTAATTATTTACAACATATTATAGTCTTTTTTTTTTTAGGGAGGATTATAGTTTAATTAGTTTATTATACTCCTTTCGTATTTTCATTTTATTCATTTTTATTTTTGGGGCACCTTCATATAACCATAAGCTTTTGAGTGATGCTATTTATCAAGACTGGAGACTAGTTGACATTATTACATTGGAGGGTGACTTGATATGTATAAATATATAGGGTCCTCATTTATCTAATGTCTAATAAAAAGATGGTAACTAGAATGGAGACCGGTCTCTAGTATAAATTAATGACATTATTCTAAGCTTTTTACCTATTTTTATACATAATGTTGATGTACATTTTCTATCAACTCATTATTCAACATATTTGTTACTTTTTTGTGAATTATTCTCTCCGCGTATCGCACAGGTGAAAAAACTAGTAATAAATGAAAGAAGGAAATTGCTCTCAAATATTACTTTCCAGCAATATTTATTGCATTTTCTTAAACACTACTCTTTCACCTGTGCGATGCACGGGAAGAATAATTCAAAATAATATAACTTATTATAAAGATTTGAGAAATCAAATGTGCACACGTGTAAAAAGAAAAAAGTAAAAAACATGATATCGTAGTATAGTATTATATATTTGTGGGTTAATTTTGCAAATCGTCCCCAACCTTTGGGTTAAGAACCAGTTTGTCCCAACCTTTTTCAAGACACCCATAGCCCCCAACCTTTCAAAAATGCACAAAAATCGTCCCTATTTCTACTGTTCCGCCAAATTTTTATCAAAATGACGATTATACCTCTCATAAACATTTTAAACTTTTTTTTAAAATGTTTAAAAATATTAAAAAACTAAAAAAAACCCACCCCACCCCATCTCACGTCTTCCTTACCGCCGGAAGCGGCCGCCGGAATGGTCCATTCCTACGGCCAAAAAAGAGAAGGTGAATCCCCCCACCATTTCGCTACCGGAAATGACATCAAAACGTGGGGGGAAGGATTCACCCCCATTTGTGCCGCCATTCGGGTAGCACAAATGCGGCCGGAAATGGGGGTGACTCTCCTAAATTTTGCTGCCGGAAATGGCAGTAAAATAGGGGAGATTCACCCCCCATTTGTGCTGCCAAAAGATTCACCCCCCCATTTGTGCTGCCAATGCAGCCAGAAATGGCAGCCATTTTGCTGCCATTTCTAGCAGAAATGGGAGGTGAATCCCCCCATTTTGCTGCCAGTTCACCCCCCATTTGAGCTGCCATTTTGGCAGCGTAAATCTGCCAGAAATGGCAGC
>CAVNYN010276506.1:0-12702 GCA_963692815.1 Nyctanthes arbor-tristis
TGGGAACGAAACTGGTTCTTAACCCAAAGGTTGGGAGACCTTTTGCGAATTTACCTTTTTTTAAAGATAGGTCCTATGAAATATATAGTTGTAATTGTTTTGATTAGATTCTATTTTTAAATAAAAATGATTTGTGAACGAGGGCTAAAATTCAAACAAAGTTTCCGGAGACTCCGAGTGCCTCTATTATGGAGAAACTCAGTGTATGGAACACCTTCTCTTTTATTAATTTTATTTACTTGACATGGCATGACCTCAAATATGGGTCCATGAAATAAGTGAAACGGAAACGGTACATACACCAATCACAATTCACCCATCGCTCCTACTTGAGCAGTATATTGAGATAATTCTGCTTAAACAACATCTCAAAAACTTGGGAAATTCCCTTAAAAAAAATTAAAAAAAGGAAAAAAAAACTTGGGAAATTGGATTTTAAAGAAAGAGAAGGAAAAAAAAAACAAAAAGATAATGCTACACATCCACCACATCTTGTGTCTATCACCTATCTGCCCTTATTAATTATTACTCATATTTTACATCGCAATTGCGATATATAAATGGGGTGGATGGGGAGTGGATACATGATGAAGTGAATGTTTAACATTATGAAAAAGAAAAATGTCATTGAGTAAACTAAAACTCTTCGAAGTTCCATGACTTCACACTATTTTTTACACGTAACACCGTCCCGTAGTGGAAATGGCACGAAACAGTCTCGTTTTAGCACGAAATAGTCTTGTTCTGGTACTATACATATGACATCATATAATGTCATGTGATCATGTGGTGCATATTGAGACATCATATAAAAAATCACAACTACGTGATATATCCTAAAACACATCACATGATCGTACGTGCTAGTAATGATATTTGTACATACTTCTTGTACATAGTTTGTACAAGATTCTTTGAATTTTGTCATCACATAGAAGATGGGGCTTAATGACATTTAAGTAAATGCATGGATGTATATAGAAATTATGAACAATAAGTATATAGGCAATTATATTGTCACTACAAAATAAACCTTCAATTAAATGCAATTGATTCAAATGACACAAATAACCTTAGTCTAGATATACATTATTTTTTTTATTTTTCACACCACATCAAATTATATGCTTTTTCTTTCAAAAAAAGTTTATATATATTTTTTTAATTTTCCATCCTAATGATCTAATCTTTCCGATATCTTTTGTTGATAGAAGGCACCTTGCAACTCTTATTACTTTTCCGGTGACTATTCTTTAGGTTTTAAATTGTGGCACCAATAACTACATTGATTTTAATTTGCACAATCTTCACTATCATCATGTTAAATTGCGGTCCGGCTAAGGAGCTTTATCTATATCCTAATAAGGAGCCTTATCGCGTATGTAATGAAAATCTAACAAAAAGCGGCCCCACCAACAGGGGGCTGCTTTTGTTATATTTTCGCCACATACACTATCTATCTCTTTGTTAGGAACTTTATCTATCTCCTTAGTAAATTTCTGTTAAATTGATTAATTTTTTCTTTTATGTTAAGTTTTTTTGGTGTCGGAATTTGGATGATATAGCCATCAAGAAGACTACAAGTTTTGGGGATTTAGTGTTTTTTTTTCTTTTTTTAAAATTTTGAAAGCGGGTTGCTGTGGGGATGAGGTGAAATCAACAAAGAAATTCGTATTTTACCTCTGCTTGACGAGTTTTCCGGCGACAATTTAAGGTTAGGGGAATATGGGGAGGACGTTTTGGTAGTAACGTGAAGGAGAAATTGCCAATCTGCACCACATTCTTTTTTTCTTTCTTTTTTAAACAATGTGCACCACATTTATTTTAATTCTTGGTTTTTCTCATATTTAATTTTATATTGGACATAAATGTGAATAAATTATAGGAAAAATTTTAAGGAGAGGTAACATCTTCTATTAGGAAGAGGTCGCGCACACATAGCCCCTGTTATTGGGGTCAAGATGTGGCGTGCTGATAAAATTTTGTAATTCTCAAGCTTGTTTAATCGACAAGGAAATCTGTAATTCTCTTCGAATCCTTACGTTAAGGTAAATTTCAGCCCTTGTTCGTTTTCTATGTTGTCTTCAAGAATCCAAAAATTTATTGTAGTAGCGGCTAATTACCAGTTCTAGACTTACAATCCGTTTAAAGAATACACTTTTTTTACTTGACTTTAATAATTCGACTTACACATAATAGCTTATTGAGAAAGATACTTTCATGAGTTCACACTTTTTACGGGGTTGAAACCTGAGGACGAGGGAGAATATAAGGACAATGCACAAAAAGATTATACAACAAATATTTTAGTAGGCATAAAGTTTCAATTACCCCATGATTCCTGCAATCAACATTTTTACAAGAAACTGATGATATAGAGGACAAGTACATGTTATCATATAACAATAAATAATAAAGATATTATTAAATATTAAAATTCGTGTACGTCTGCACGTGAACCACCACTTACCACCCAAAAAAAAAAATCCTAAATTTTGGTCTTTTTTTCTTCTTTTTTTCTTTTCTCATGTGGCTGCTGATTGGGCTCAAGGATTGAAGACACGCAGCCTTAGATTCAACTGTTTAAAGACAAAAAAGTGACCCACCATTCATTCAAAATTTAAAACAAAAAATTCAGTCAAACTTATTAGCCAATCCCACCTGATTTGCCCCAATTCTTTCTGTAGCTCAAGCCGGAGCCAAAACCCACCCCCCCTCGCGCCCCACGAAAAAATACTTGAGCCCGACGCCTCTAGCCGTCGACAAAAGAGGGGGCGCAGGTGGTCGTCTTTGCACCGCCGCCACCATTCGCTGGGGAAATCCAAACCCACCGTTTCAACAACGCAGAAACCCAAAGACCTCCCATTCTAGGTGTGATGTTTGCACTCATTCTAGTAATCTGCAGCGAAAATGACGGATAATAGATGAATGACAAATACATTTGATTTTATTTTCTGCTCTTGGTTAATGTGGAAGACATTTGATTTTGTTTTCTGCTCTTCGTTAATGCTCTTTTTGTCTTGGTTGTGGCAGATAATGAGCAATTTACCTCTTAACTAGAGGGCTTATGGTATGGCAATCTTTCATGTTAGAGTCTTGAGAGCACCTATGATGTGGCAAGTTTCTGTGTCTTGACCTATGATGAGGCAAGTTGCTGTTAAAACTGGAAGGCTGGTGGTGCAACTTAGCATATGGTGACATTAACCTTTAATTCGTATGATGTCGTGATTAAAATTATTTTTGGCTGCGTGCTTTTCATAAGTACGAAATGAAAACTACTAGTTGCTCAAATGTTCATCGATTTGGTATTGAATAAGATCAAATAAAAGTATGGTCACCGATTTAGTATCTCGTGTAATGATCACATAAATGTTTGTAATGATTTAGTCATTCTCAATTTTTTTTTAAACTTTGTTACATTATTAAATCAATAAAAACAGTTTGTAGATATCTTTTGTCTTTCAATTTGTTTGTATATTCATGAGATTTCTCTAATAGCTTCACAGGAGAAGAATAAAAAGTGAAATATTTACCGATACTAGGAAGACATTAAAGTCTATATACAACTGTCAACGAAGGGGAAGAAGGATCAATCAGTGTCTACCCGGGTGAATCAAATACGGGTTGAGCTTCAACCAAATATATTCCCAAGCTAGAAAGCATCTGTAGAGCACTTAAGGTTTGCCTTCTATGCTTAGTTTCCTGATACCCTGATAGAAAGTTAATCTGCTTCTTTGTCGTGTATAGCTTTGATATTGTGCTTATTGTTACTGGTAAAAATTTCACAACTTTATGGAATAGCTGTAGACCTTGGTCCCCAAAATTGAATAGAAGTTGTTGTTACCTTTATATATATAAAGGAAAGCTTTTTATTTTTATAAATTTTTTAATCAAACTTAATTCATTTTTTGCAATCATGAATACATAAACATGAAGTTTGCCCAGCAAAGTTTTATATTACAGTAAGTGCCTATATCATGGCATTCTTGAAAGACTTCACGTAGTTATATGCTCTGAAACCGATCTAAATTCACCTTGTAATAATGTACAGAATGAGGCTATTTCAAGAAAGGTCTGTCGTTTACCTTTTTAGTTTTATTTGCTTAAAACTGAAACCGATCTGAATTCACCATGTAATAATGTACAGAATGAGGCTATTTCAAGAAAGGTCTGTCGTTTACCTTTTTAGTTTTATTTGCTTAAAACTCATAGATTTCTTCCAATGTCCTATAAGAATTGAATAGCACTTTGAACTGCAAGGAGGGATTAGTGGGAAAAAATAAATAAATAATTGATCGATTGAGATTGCTGTAGAAGTAACATCTATTCCATTCTCTTTTTATAGCATATAGCAACACGTATCACAATAAAGATGATTCTTTGAATAATCATCATTTTTTTTGCAATGGAGATATGATTAGTGGTCATACATAAAAAGAGGTCATATCGTAACACGGTATAAGTTTATTTTTTTACAGCAAGATCAGTTCAAATGGAGGAGGAGCCATTGGCCGAGGAGACAACACTAATTCCAGAGCCTTGTAATGTCGAACCGGTTCCTGATCAGCAGTCACCACATATGCCGACCGATGGTAAACTGAGTCACATATGAAACGTCTATCTTTTTTTAATATATGTGAATTTGCCTAAAGCCTTGATAAACCCTTTTTAGGTAGGGAGACCCTGATGATCGTTAAACTCATAGTCCAAACATTGAGTTGCGTGATACAATAAAGGTGGGGCATGAGTTTGAGACACTTGACGCTGCATTTGTGTAGCATAATAAGTACGGTAAACGAGCAGGGTTCAGTACGAAAATCAGTAGCAGCAAAAAAACTCAACCGAGAAGGTTATTTGAAAGGTGTTTGCTTATAGTAAAGAGTGTAGGGCAAATGAAAAATGTGGGCAGAAGCAAAAGGATGAGTGTGAGCGGGCTTGTCAACAAAAATGTACTGAGACGAGATGTGGGTGTCAGGCGAGAATGCACGTTGCAAAAAGCCAAAAAAGTGACATGTGGGTGGTTAGAGTGTCCGAAGAGCGTCATAATCATGCTCAGGTCACGCCCAGCAAGGTCTATATACTCTGATCACATTGTAAAATTTCTGCTGCACAAAAGGCCCTGATGCAGGAGTACTCAGATGCAAGCATACCCACATGTACACAGATTAGGATGTTAACGAATGAAGCTGGTGGGCCGTCAATGCTTGAATGTTTGGAAAAGGACATTTACAACTATGGCACTACTCTGAAAGCAAGAGTAGATAAATGTAATGCACACTTTTTGCTCTATTATTTCGAGACTGAGAAGGAGAAAAATGAACATTTTTTCTACAGTTATGACACTGACGATGACGGTACTCTTAGTAAATGCTTTTGGGCTAACAGTGACAGTAGGAATTCCTATGGATTTTTCGGAGATGCGGTTGTCTTTAACACTACGTTCAGCACAAACAAATATGACTGGAAATTAGGTCCATTTGTCGGAGTCAATCATCATTATCAAACAACAGTTTTCGGGTGTAGATTGTTGGGCAGACAAACTATAGAGTCGTTCATATGGTTATTTTCAAAATTTCTCGAAGCTATGGCTGAAAGGGGTCCCCCAAGAGTTATTACATATCAAGATGCAGTGATTGCCCAGGTAGTTGGTAGGGTTTTCCCCTGTACCGCCTACCATTTATGTATCTGGCATATCCTTGAGAAGTTCCCCGCCAAGATGAATGTAGCACTTAATGGGAAACTTCATAATGAGATGGTGAAAATTGTCATAGACTCCGAGACACCTAAGGAGTTTGAGCGGTCATGGACCACTAAAACACTGATTCCAGATGTGGCGGACAACTTTTGGTTGTCTGAAATGTTCGCCATCCAACATCATTGGGTTCCTGCATACATGAAGCGAGTGGTCTTGGCTGGTATGTTGAGCAGTCAACGTGTCGAAAGTAACCATTCTGTTTTCAAGCCTTATGTCGACAATAAATGCTCATTGTCAGAGGTTGTGCTATGTATCACGGGAGCTATTGTCCACCAAAGGCACCGGGAGTTAGAAGCTAACTTCCGTGACATAAATGAAACTCCAAGGACTGGTACAGTATATATGGAGAAATAGATGGCCAGTAGATATACGAAGGCTCTCTTTCATTTGTTTCAGGAGCAGTTTGCCATAAGTGGTTGCTACACATACCACGAGGTTCACAGGACTGACGAGAGCCGCACATTTTGCATTGTGATGTTTACCTTGCCATGAGAGAGTCGAGCGACAGCGTGAGCTGACATACAACATTTCTACTGACCATGCGTCACGCAGTTGTCTGATGTTTGAACATGAAGGGATTCCACGCTGTCACATGCTTTGTTGGACGCGGCTTCAGCAGATTATGATCATGCCAAAACAGTATATCCTACTGCATTGGACGAAAGCTGGAAAATGTGACCCGTTGTACAAGCCAGCGACCTATGACTTCACTGGACAGTCGTTTCAGTCGATCCTTAAGCCAGCTATTTAAGGACATCGTTGATGCTGCATTTTTGATTCAGGCGCACACTAATTACCTTTCGAGGATCTTGCATAGTGCTAAGCATCATATAAATGAAACGGATGACGAGGGTTTTGACTTGACGCTACGAAATGAGGACCTTAGTATCGAGCAAGTTGTCGTTAGAGATCCCGCGCCTAAGCGAATGAGAGGTTCGGGCAAGCGTATTAAGTCTTCAAAGGAAAAGACCATTTCACAACGTTCTCGGCACTGTAGCTTATGTAAGAAATAGGGTCATGACTCTCGGACTTGTCAGGCGTTACAGGCTTCACAAGCGTGGTGAGCGAAGTCCATCTCAAGTGGTTGCTTTCTGTGCATCATATTGCTGTATCCAAATTTATATCGTCATTGCTAGTGCTCTGACCAGTGTCCATCTTGTTCATTCAGCGGCAGCATGTTTGATGATGCATACCACCCTGAGATGCTTTCTGAGTATCAGAATACACAAACCAGCCATGCCTACCTCCCATGTGGCACGAATATCGACGGGGTTTTCCTAGCGTACGTGACAACACACCCCATTCCGTTGCACTTGCCTATGTGTTGGCTATTATTTGTCATAGGTGAATAGATGTATTGGCAATTTTGTGCGGCTTGTGCACTTGTTAGGCTCATTTAGTTTTTTTGGGTAGCTAATTGATGCTCAGAGGGATGATGATTTTGTTACTTGCAATGGATGGCCTCTGAAACAGGTTGGTTATGTCGAACTTACGGGGAAGACTGTCGGATTTTTTTCAACATAGTAGTGACATAATTAGGAATGCGTGGATGATTAGGCTTACAAATACACTTGCTTTGCTATTGCAAGCACTTCATTGCAACTCAATAGCAAACACATGCTAGTTTGGGAAACATCATCACCGGACATTTTGTATATTTTGAAGAATATATTTTGCACAGCTGGTTAGGCCAAAAAGGGTTGCATCACACTTTTGTATATCTCGTAGGCTGCACTTTGCATAGTTGGTTGTAGGCTGAAAAGGGCGGCATCACACTTTTGTATATTTTGAAAACTATTGGTGTTGCACAGTGGGTGTAGGCCGAAAAGGGCGGCATGACACTTTCGTATATTTTGAACACAGTAGGTTGCACAGTTGGTTAGGTGTTTGTGATGGTCGGATGGTTAGGTGACATCATCTATATCTTGGACAGTTTCCTGATAAATGTGTTCAGTTTGCAGCTGTAAAACAGGCTGTTTATTCATATTTATTTGTTGGCCTTGGATGGTGTTTATGAAAGGTTTCAACAGTCAAAAGTTGTGGTTTAATTGTCATGAATGCTCATCAAGTTGTATGTCATGTGCTTGCCACCCTAAATCTTCATTAAAACCGTTTTAAATATACCATCGTCTCGAGTATCATGTATAATTTATATATAAGTCATGTAATAGGTTGACTCAGAGATAATCATGCCCATTTAGAGTTATGCTAGAGCCCCCCAATAATTACTAATATACATAACATACACATTTCACATTCATACGTTAACATGCATAACTACTACAGACCACAAAGTTTCCACAAAGGTTTACATTTTATAGATACATGCAAACTTCTACGAACTCTAAAAGTTATACAAAACTTAGATGTTGTACATTCATTCCACCGTTCACCCAGTTCCATGTTAGAAATTCCTTCCATCATTTACCTTGTTTTACGCGGTTCGAATGTAACCTTGACAACGCTAAGAGATACGCCAATATCCTCAGCTTTCAAAATTTTAGCACACTTTTCTATCATTTGTGACACCAACTCTATTGCTCGATTCCCCTATCTCAAACTTCAAACCTCTATCTGTAACTTCAAACTTCATTTGTGACAAGTATTTGCCGTCCCAATTGAAGCACCCATAAAAAAGGTCACCTTTGTGCTCGTTGTCTTGCCCGCTCATCATTATTGTCCTGTAACCCTCTTTACATTTCAAGCATTTTGTTAAGTTTGAGTAATCTGGTAACTGATGTGTAGGATCTCTGTAGCTATGGCAAATTCCTCTATTCATTGGCCTTATCCTTGTCCCTACGTATAAAACCAGTTAATTGATCGAACGAGAACTGTTCACAGAAAATGTAATACATTGAATCTAAGCCTCGTTGCGACAACAAATAAAAAGATGATTTATCAACAACAAATAAAAAGATGATTTATCAACAATAAGATTACATAGTAATAAGTAAGTTATGCTAACATGTGGTTTCCATTTCATAATCTCCATAACAAAAAGGGAAAAAAAGAAAAAAGATGCTGAAACAACAGAAGTTCTAAGTCTAAAACCCAAGTCTACCTAAGAAAAAAATAGTTTTTCCAAGTCTGTCTAAGAAATCCAAGTCTCCAGACACATGGCAGTTGGCTGGTTCAAAGCATTTCTTATAAACGCACATGGAAAATTGCAAGTGGAATACCTCAATCTGGATAAATTTTAAAGGCTTATTAGTCAATTATCAATAATATACATTATGCAATTAAATGCCATTACGCTCATCGTATAAAAAGTTATATGAGGGATATAAAATAGATCGGAAGAGCGTACTAAAGCAACTAAAGCACCTCAAAATTGAACAGTAAGTGGAGACTAAAACACACAGAAATAACACACAAACTTCATCCCAATAACAGTTTATTATACCCTATTGAGAAACAGATTTTGTTTTCAGCCCTAGCTTAAGACAGTGTATACCAAGCAGGGGGATATAACATGGCCAAAAAGGCACTAGAGTTATGAAATTATCAGAGCTTATTGCTTAAATTAATTACAGAGGGGCAAGATGTTAATCAAGAGAGTATTAGTTTTCTGTCAAAATCAAATGTCTACAAAATCAAAAGTCTTCCACGTTAACCAATAGTAGAAAATAAAATCAAATGTCTTTGTCATTCATCTATTTTCCGTCATTTTGGCCGCCTAGCCCAAATAGGTTACCAAAATGAGTGCAAACTCTATACCTAGAGTGGGAGGTCGTTGGGCTTCGTTCGGCGGTAGCCTCGGTGGGTTTGGATTCAGTCAACGAATGGCCGCGGCGATGCAAAGACGACTGCCGACTGCCTGTGGCGGCACACGGACGACTACCGCTCGGAGGTGGCTTCGGGCTCAAGGATTTTTGCTTGGGGAGCGGGGGATGGGTGGGTTTTGGCTCCCGCTTGAGCTACAGCAATAATTGGGGCAAATCGGGTGGGATTGGCTAATAAGTTTGACTGAATTTTTTGTTTTAAATTTTGAATGAATGGTAGGCCACTTTGTTGTCTTTACAACAGTTGACTAAGGCTGCGTGTCTTCAATCCTTGTGCCCAATCAACAGCCACATGGGAAAACGTCCTTTTTCTAGAAAAACTCAGTCAACTTCTACTCCATCAAAGTTTTAATATACGCTCATAAGGATATGTTCCCTAATTAAAATAGTTTATGCTCATGTGACAACACATGAATAGTTAATCTAAAATGAGCAAGACTCATTTCAATCACCTATTATTTGATACATAGACATCGAGATATATTAACATACCCTCATGAGAATATATTAAAATTTTTGTTGATTACACTCATGTCCGAAAGACAGTGGTATTCTTCTTGTTCTTTTGCGTCTAGGCTGTGGCTCAAAAAAGTTCACAAGGCCATAAAAAGTCGAGCTTTGCTATTTGTATGAAACCTATGAAAGATTTTTTGCACAAAATCTATGTACAATAGATTTTTTTCCTTAAAAAGTTAAGATTTGATACAAAAATGTTCAAAACCCATTGAAAGTTTTGTAATAAAACTGGGCATCATACATGACTTTTATCAATGCACGTCATGTGTATTTCAACTTTATGTCACATGTACCTGTTACCCATTCTAATGTCATACAGATAGTATCATATAGTATCGTACAGTCATGTATGGTTGTAATTTCTCATGTGGCGTGACTGGACACAAATCACAACGTCATATTACATGTATGATGCTATATGTATAGCACTAAGTTATTTTTAGTGTATCTATTCATGGGACGGAGGTTTTGTAACAAAAATTAGACGAGTTTGGGAACACTGCTCTGGTTTGACAAGGCGTTTGTAGGAATTTCGCCGTCCCCATATGGTGAGTTGGAACCCCAGTTTTCAATTTTCATTTCCTTCCAACAGCAGAACCCTAGAAATCATCTTATCGTGTCGATCTCCGAACTTGTTCTTATCTCCATAGTTCGGATTTGCGGACTATATCATATGCATATTCTCAAGGCCTGGGTCAATTAGGAAAGTTATTCTTCCCTACCACTAGTAATTCGGACAAGAAAAACCAGAATATTTATGTAAAGACTCAACTTTCTTGTTCCAAATCAACGTTTTTGGTTCAATTCCCAGGATTTGTAAGTTTAACGTATTTTTATTTAAAATTGTGTTGTATCCCGCAACCAGCACTGATTTTCTCCATCCAAACCTTCGATGAGAAACCCTATTTCGCATTCGTACAGCACCAAGAACGAAATTGAATCTGAGGACAATACTTATGATGATGATGAAGAGAACCCGTATCAAAATGCTGCTGAAAATGGATACTTGTATAATTATGAGGAGTCCAGGAGGCACCCTAAGAAAAGAAAGTTGGAGTCTTTCGTCTCAAACTATGAGTTTGTACCTCAAAGGGGAACGTGGAACGAGGAGGAGAGCTTTGTGTTATTGGAGGTTTGGGGGGAAAGATATATGGAGTTGGGGAGGAGAAGTTTGAGGGCGGAGGATTGGGCTGAGGTAGCAGAGAAGGTGGTCGAGATGAGTGGAGTCGAGAGGACAGAGATAGAATGCAGGAACCAGTTGGATGTGATGAAGAACAAGTATAAGAAAGAGAAAGTCAAAGTGGAATGTGGACATCTGAGCAAATGGGTGTTCTTTAAGAAAATGGATGTTTTGTTGAATATGAGAACTAGAGGACATTGTGGGTTGGGGTGTGGGGTTGATTCAGGGGAATATGTTTTTATGAATCCACGGGTGTACTTGGATAGGTCTAACGTAATGGATGAATTGAGGGACAGTCCAGGGCAGTCAGATGTGGATGAGGAGGAGGAGGGGTCCGGAGATGAGGATGAAGGTACAGAGTCGGCCAAGTTATTAGCAGAGTCAATTCAGAAGTTTGGAGAGATATATGAGAAGATTGAGGATAGTAAGAGAAAGCAAATGATGGAGTTGGAGAAGATGAGGCGGGATTTTCAGAGGGAATTGGAGTTGCAGAAGAAGCAGATTGTTGAAAGGGCACAGGCCGAGATTGCTAAAGTAAGAGAAATGGATGAGGACGACAATGAAAATGAAAATGGTGAGGAAGATGATGAAGATGATAACAATGATAATACTGATGTGTCTGCAGATGATCTGAGAGTTTGATGCTGGTAATTTTACTCATTCATAGCATTATCAAATTAGCATACGAGACGCTCTTCCGATCTGGAAATTTTGATTCCATAAATGGGACAATCATGCTTTATTGATAAAATGGTTAATACAATGATTCACACAATATAATTTTGGCAAGATTACGTTGTTCTATTTGCCAGATGATTTTTAAATAATTGAATATTATATGTGCCAAGTGCCAACTTACCATGTTCTACATCATGCACCATGTTATGTTCAACTGGCTTAATCCTAAATGGGATGGGGATTTTTCTTGGTACATTTGAGTTTCTTTTTGTTGTTCTTCTTATTGTGGTTATGGTAATGTGAGGTCAATGTTTAAAAAAGGTTATTTAGGTATGCCTTTTATTATCAAGTTGTTTTGAGGGATAAGCCTAACCATAAAACAGAAAAATGTCAAAATTTCATTAAAATCCAAAATAAGCAGTTGAGAAATGACACACAGTTTTCACTGGATAATAGAAAAATTCAAAGTTGGCAAACGAAAAAGATAAAAGATAAATCTAAAAGTAACAAAAAGGAAAATATGACTTTAGTTGGTTTACCCAAGTGATATACGAGATATAGAGCTTAGTATTTTTAGTGGCCTTACTTATTTGGGAAGTGGATCAATCTGAAGCTTTAATGCTTTCTTGAGCAAGCTAAAGCATAATAAATAATTATGGGGAATTAAGAAGTGTAAGTCAGAAACCTTGAGGTGGTGTTCTGAGGATTGCGCCTAAAACTGCCATGCAGTGAACACCTTGAGACATTTTCTATTCATTGATCAATGAAAATTGGCTTCACTTTTAAAATAA
>CAVNYN010276509.1:0-23236 GCA_963692815.1 Nyctanthes arbor-tristis
CCCCCAACCTTTGATAAATATGTACAAACCGTCCCTTTTTATACTATTCCACCAAAATTTTAACAAAATGACGATTATACCCCCTAAAATCTTTTAAATTTTTTTTAAAAAAAGTTTGAAAATAATAAAAATCTTAAAAACCACCCCACCCATGTCTCCCTCCCTCCTTCGGACGGAAGTTCAGCCGCCGGCAGGAGTTGCTGCTCTAGCAACACAAATGCTGCCGGAAATGGCAGCATTTGCTGCCAAAATAGGGGGGAGTCCCCCCCATTTCACTGTTGTGCTGCCGGAGTAGCACAAATGGAGGAAATGACAGCGAAATGGGGGGATTCTCCCCCCCAAATTTGACAGCAAATGCTGAGCAGCAACTCTGGCCAGCGATAGGACTTCCTGCCGAAGGGGAAGGGGGAGGGGGAGGGGGAGGGGGGAGGGGGAGGTGGGTGGGGTGGTTTTTAAGTTTTTTATTATTTTCAAACTTTTTTAAAAAAAAGTTTAAAAGATTTAAGGGGGTATAATCGTCCTTTTGTTAAAATTTTGGTCGAATAGTGTAAAAAGGGACGATTTGTGCATATTTATTAAAGGTTGGGGGTTGTGGGGTGATAAAACAAAAGTTAGGATGAAATCAAGACTAAACTGAAAGGTTGGAGACAATTTGTGAAATTAACCCTTTATTATATAATAATTAGCAATATACTGGTAATATACAAAGCTAATGGACCATCCGGACACTAAAGGCAAATGACAAGGACTACTTATGCCAAATTCCCAGTGTTTTAAAACCCAAAACCCTAAAAACGTAATTCACCTTCATCTCAATAAATAACACCTTCTCTTGAGCGGAGTTTAGAAATGGAAGGATTGCAGAAAACATATCGCAGTGCAATGTCATATGCACACGAATCAACAGCAAAACTCAGCTCCTTTGCCTCATCTCTAGAGAAGACTTCCTTGAACTCAAATTCCTCTTCTGGGTCTTCTGTTGATGAACAGTCTCGCCTATTGCTCAGCCGAACCCCCAGGTATAAAAAAGCTCTACGCTTGGACAGCCTAAGTCTTGCGGTCAAGCTCTTCAATCTTAATTACAATATTCTGCATCAGATATGGTGTTTGAGTTCCGTAGTTCAAGGGTGCTTGAAAATTGGGATAGATTTATTGCTTTTGATAGTGTAGTTGTCCACAAGGATATGAGGCATTGAATTTGGAACATCGTATATCCATCGGCAAGGAGTTTAATTTGATCATATATATGTATATATAGCTTTTAGATCTAGGTATATACAAATCTAACAATGTGGGGATGCCAATTTTGATCTTTCTAAACATGGAATAGGAAATGTAGTTTTAGTGTTAGAAAATAGGAGCTTCTGAGAGATATTTAGAAGAAAATGTATAAGGACCATATTCATAAAATAAAATCTTATGATCTTTTAGCTGTTCTGGTTGTGGTGTAGAGTCAAGTTCTGATTGACCTATGGAACTTTAAAGTGCCACGATCCCAACTCTTACCTTTTTCGTCAAGGATGCCATGGTTGAAAGCTTGTAAGATTTGTTGCGGAGGCAAGAAGTAAGAATTGTGGCTTTCAGAAAAAGCATCTTAAGATATTTTACATCTTTTCCTGTCACAAAGGCTGTAACTTTTAACCATCATACAAATTTTTTAAATATAAACTTGAAATAAGAAAAAGGAAACATGAAAACAATAAAAGTTAATTAAAAACACCAGCAACCAGCATCATAGTTTTGAAAATCGCGATCGGAACCCAACTCAAGGCATCAGCCGAATAACGCCTCAAGGCACTCATCGTGAGGCAAATTTTTTGAGGCTTATGCCTCAGTTAAGTAAGGCATATGCTGCACACCACCACAACGTTTTTTACACACATGGTCCTTAGTTCTTCAAATTTATTTACTTTAGTCTAGCCACGAGCCTAGAAAACACAAAAAATTTAATTATTTATGCTAGAAGTAGCTCATTGACAGTTAAAATATTTAAAAAAAAATATCATATGCATTAGAGACATACTTCAAGATAAGCCTGCTACTCTAGCTAAGACAATGGTATCGTTTTCTTTGTATATTATATTTTTCTTGTAGGCTTTGTCTTTGCACTTTGAAAGATAAGTAAAGTTTGAACATTGCTTATAAGTAGTTATGAGTTTATATTGCATTTTAAAAACTTTTTTGACTTTTTTGGCTTATGGTGAGGCTTACAACTCGAGCCTTATGCCTTGCCTTTTAGATGGAAAAACATCTGAGTTCCTGTTTACGCTTTTTAAAACGTTGACCAGCATTACTTGTTGAATTGTGCCCTTTAATTCATTTCTAATATGTCCCCTCAAGTTTAGTGTGTGTTGCATGAAGTGCGCTAAGCTTGCTCTGCAAGTTGAAAAAATCTCTGGAGAGTAGCCTTTTTCTATAGCTTCAGCAAGTTGATTTTAGAAGGTGTGGATCAATCTAGCAACGAATTATTTAGTAAATTTTTTCACATAAACAGCATGCAGTTCCAATATGCTTTGTTCTACTGGAAAATAGGATTTGCAACCAAGTAGCGCCCAGTATTGTCACAAAGAATGATTGAAGTATATTAGGGGGATAGTTGGAGTTTATACAGTGAAGTTTCAGGCACAAGCTTTTGCTACAATATTTGGTATACCTCTATGCTATAGTTCCTAGTTGTTGCTTGTTAGTTGTTGAGCACTAAGAGATGAGTTTGGATCAGGAGAGGTGTAAAAACCACTTGTGCTTTGAAAATCATTTCGGCTACTAGCCCAGTACGCATCAATATATACTAACAAAGTTAAATCACGAGAAAGTTGCAAAGACAGTCATTGGGAGATCGTGGCTTTTAAGCATCAAGGAAATCTTTAACATCGCGTTAACGGAAATTGATATTGATATCTGGCCTAGTAAGTGTTCCTATTATGAGGACTATCTGTTTTGCATAAGAAAGATAGGGACATAAAGGGATCATAAGATGACATTTCAACTGGAAGTAATTTGTAAGTAAGAATATATGCTGCTGATTAACATGGAATAACTGTTGAAACTGAATTGGAGAAGAAAAATTGTGCTTGAGATATCTCCAACTTAGAATGTGGGGAACACATTAAATGATGCACACATGCATGTTTGTTTGCATGTAATCAGATGATAAGTTTAAATCCTCTAAACTCTATGATTTATTGTTGTGGAACAGCTTGGTTGTCTCTGTCTAATATTATGATCAATCTAATATAATGTTGCTTCATGAAACATTCTCTAAGTCTGGCTGTTCCTATTCCATTTGGATGTCTTTATGAGCCTGATTCACGATTGGAGTCTCAAAATTAGAGAACTACGTTGTTAGAGTCCTGATTGGATCTTATTGCATTTGCATTTTTAGATATGAATTGATGTATTTATTTCCTGCTCCTTGAATCTGCGAGATTAGAAACTTTTTTCTTCAACCAATGTAAGGGCGTGGGAAGATTTGTAATACTCCAAAGTACCAAGTCTTTGGGAACTCATGACGGATAGTGAAAAGAACTAATGGTATAGAGGTCTCAGTTAAGCAATTAACAAGGCCTCATGTAGCTCTTCCGATCTCCCATCTATGTGAAATACTATATTTGATACTCTTGGAGTACTAAAAATTCATTTATAGGGGATATAAGTGGTGTGAGCTGAGTTGTTTTTACTTGCCTTAGAACGAAAATTTCCAAAACCCAAACTAAACAATTTAGAACATTTTGAGAAAAGCTCAATCCCAAACCAAGTTGTTTTTCCAGTTTTACACCACAATTTGGTAACATGTCTATCGTATTTTGCTTTAGCATCTTCGAAGATAACCTATGTTGCTTTGACACGGGTACGGGTGTGTTCAGATCCTTCATTTTCAAGAATTAAGGATATGGGGACACAGCTGAAAAGTCTCCAAATTTTGGACATGGGTATGGTAATATAAAAATTTTTTATTTTTGTTTTTGTTTTTTTTGAGTTTTCTAAACACGGGCTTCGTTTTTTAAGTTACAAATCTTACTGGCTTTTCATAAACAAATCTGACATAAATTGATATATTTGACCCAACTTCCAGATTAGGTCATAAATAAGAAACTAGACGTGTCTTCTTCCTCACATATGCTACGCCTCCTCATCCTGGTTCTTCCTCGTTGCTGCTGAGCCAACTTTAGTTCTTCCTCATCTTTTTCTTCCATTTGTGATTCGTCACTTCATTACTAACAAGGTCCGTGGTGTTTTCTTCGGTTTTAGTTTTGGGATGTTGGTAAAAGGTGCCAGTTAGTTTTTCATTTACCTTCTTTGTGGTCCTGTCAAGTTGTCTTGCCGTGTCCTATTTCAAATTGAAGGATCCGGTACGGATCTCATACCGGTAGTCGTGTTGTGTTGTGTCAACATGGGTATTCCATTGCCGCGTTTGAGCTTTATAGAAGATAACTAAAGAGATATTGTTTTAACCGTAACATTGGTAAAAGGAAAAAACCACAAATATCAAGTTATAAAATTAAATTCTAACACAATCACAATGAACATATAATAAAAATCTCATTTTTTTTTTGTTTGGTGCAAAGTTTTTAACTTTCTACGGTACCACAAAATAAAAGCTAATATAAAATTAAAACATAACTTTTCGCTATTCAACCAAAAAATTCACATCGTTGAGCTCTTGAAAAAGTTAAGTTAGAACTTGATAGCTATATTGACATGGTTTTGATGAGAATTGACGTTGAGTGATGGTTTGGTGACTTGAGAGGAGAAAGGTGGAGACATGGCCACTTGAGTGTAGTGAGAATATGAATGTGAATTGTAAAAATGGGTTGGGTAGTGAGTTATTGCTTAGGATGTTAGGTGCTAACTATAATGACTAAGATTTTATGAATTTTAAACAAAAAGGCTCCACCCAAAAAAAAAAAATATATATATATATATAGACACACACTATATACATATATATATATATAATAAAAATGCAAAATGGGGAGGGAAAAAAATCCGATTTTAGAGCAAAATATCCATATCAACTAATGGTAACCCATGAAAGAAGAATGTTTGTTACCTAAAAACGAGTTTACTATGAACTTCAAGAAATTTAAAATCAATATAAAAAATTGAACATAATAGATCGGAAGAGCGTCGTAGGGAAAGTAGGTTGAACACCACAAGGATAAATATCTTTGATAAGTCCTCTTAAGTTCATTTAAGAACATGGAGAAAGTCAATCTTCACTTGTGACCTTGTAAATTTGAATTAATTGTTTTAGAATGGAAGTGTATTTACATAGACAAATCTATTACTCATAAACTACTCAAAATAAATCCCTAATAATTATATCTTGCTTTTAAATGTTAAAAATTGAAATCTGATGTTTAACTAAGGGAGTGTATGAAGAAGATTTTTTAGAATCAGTGTGTTAGTTCATTCTCAACCACACATTTTTTAAAAAAAAAAACATTTTTCACAATTCCCCATACTTCTTTTCTACCACACACTCTTCTAAATAATGACTTTTCAAAAAAAAAAAAAAAAAAAACTATACAAAAATTTACTTCTTACACACCCTAATTTCAAATATTGACAGAGTATTTTAAAAATATTAATTTTTCGATTTTTTTTAATCTTTATTTGCAATTTGACCGGGTTTAATCTATCATATATTGAAACCTAAACCAAATTGTTTTTTGGGTACACATCGTTCCTTTTGATGGACCATGTGGCACCAAATTGCTAGTTTGAAAAAGAAAGTTTCGATTTAGTTTTTCAGTTTGGCAATTTTTTCTTACAATACAATGGGCTATGTTTGGATGAATATTGGTAGAGATTGTAAAAGTAAAATAATTCTCTTTAGAAGTGGTCATTTGATTATCCAAATAGTTTGTACTCTTCTAATTTCTCCGTGCTAGTTCAATCTTGTAGCTTTGCTAAGTTGTAAAATTCTATAGAACACTTTAACGTTATTATAAATTAATCTCTGAATGCAGACATTCTATATCATTATGGACCTGCTCAAAGCTTTGTACTATTTGCTTTATTGGTGGAGTATTGGTGGGCTATACGCTTAAACGACGTGTTCATCGCTGGGCCTCAAAACTTCTCAAGAGACTAAAGGACGATTAGGTTGTAACTTGAAATTAAATGATTTTGAAGATCAAATATGGAGAAAAGGCAAAGCTAGTGGATGATGTCTTTTGGATGAATCGTAGTTTTTAATGAATTATTAAGTTATAAACATATACTCTTAAAAGTGCATTTCATACTTTAATTCACTATGTCTTTATGTGCTTCAATCTTTCATTATATGTTTTACCCAATTTATTGTATATAACAATATGCATGTCTAATGTACTATATGCGAATGTTTAATTTTGGTATGGTTCGCGAGGAATTAAGGTTCTATCACCAAAAAGGTAACTTATTAGGTGTAGTAGCTCAATTTCTTAAGAACTCATTTTTCTACTCTAAGCGGTGTGGGATTCCTTGGCACTTTCCCCAAAATCCCCTCTTTAAATGAAGCACCATATATTTTTAAGTGGTAGTCTATTATTTCATGTTCCTTAAATTAAGGTCTAAATCTTCCATTACTTGTGGATCATTGCCTTGCGTGGGTACAATGGCATTAATATCCATACATGTGTTCTTTGCAACCACCAATCGGATCTCTTCCGTGCTTTCACATGGCTAAGTTTGGGCTTCGCTCTGAGACCACTTTTGAGGAATTGTGCTTCATCCCCAAAAAACTCAAATAAATCCATCTTTGAGTCCATGTCTAAAAATGTGACATTCGTTTAAATTTTCCAAACATGATTGGTCTTTATTGTTGTGCATGTGGGTTCCATGCTGAACGCCCAAGAATAGCTAACCGAAGAGGTGAGTTGGGCCTTCTCCTTCTTCCTTTTTTTTTTTTATATATATTTTATAATTATAAATTTGATAAGTACTCTCCATTTCAAATAATCAAACAAGTTAACACCATGTTAGCGACCGTTTGCAAACTCATTTTAATGAGTTTTAATGAGAAACAAGAGAGTGAATGAGTAGAGTTGAATGATGAAGATTTGTGCAATACATGGAGGCCGATGAAATATGTAGATGCGATTAGTTTGACCAAGTTTTATTTAAAAATAGAATTGATGTGTAAACGCGGACTCAGGCATCTAACTCTATGTTAAAAAAAAAAAAAATTGGTCAAACAAATTACATTCAAGTATTTCTTGAGACCTACATACACTACACAAATCTCTACTATTCAATTCTACTCAATGAATGTTATTTATCAATTAAAGAAATATGAGATTAGCAAGATTCAATCAAGATTTGCACTTTCAATTTTTATAAGTACCAACAGAGCGAGATAATAACACTTACCAATGCATTGAATGGCAGAGAAATCATTCTATACAATTATATAAGTATAAACGGAGTGAGATATTAACACTTACTAATGATTTAAGCTCAAAAAAATCTGATGCAATGATGATAAGAAGTTTAACTCAAACAAAGTTTTTCAATTAATATAATCTCCTGCCAAAGGATAAAATCAAGTTAAAGACCAACAGATACAAACACTTGAATAATTAGCAATAAGTTGAGCCCAAATGATATGTAATAGAAATTTGATGAATCAATGTATGATGGAAGATATAACACAATCAATCAAAGTTCTTCCAAATGAAGATTCTATCTTGTTAAACGATTGAAGTGAGTTGAGAAATGTCACATTTATGAAAGATATTAATGTTTCGCTCAAGTGTTAAATATAAATACTTTTTTTTTCTTTTAATAATGAAAAGTTTGACTATAGTAATTGAGGTATTTTACAAGGAAGAATGTGGATCAATATATCAAAAACTTTCAATCTATAATCTCTCTTAACAAATAACACAAGTGTGAAGAGAGATCAACACTTTGTTGAGAGTGTAGGTTAAGAAAACTTATTGTAATGATAAATAAAAAATTTAGAGCAAAACAGTTAACTTGTGATTGAAATTGAAGTAGAGACTTTTGTTGAAAGTAAATAAATTAGTTTGCATCAATCAAAGATTTCTAATAAATGTAAAAACCAGGTAAGAAATAGTGAGTTTCTTAATGAGAAGCTGAGATGGATTATTGGAAAGTTGTGTATGTTCTTCGAATGCACAAGAATGACGTATTTAAAGAGATCGGAAGAGCACTAGCATTTGTTGGACTAGTCGACGATAATAGGATCAGAAGAAAGAAAAACTAGCTGTTGTAAAAACTAGTAGTTACACAATGGGAAAAATTCCAAAACCAGTCCACTTGTCTGGTCTTCGGGCAGGCAAAAGGATTCCTATGTTTTTATGCAAAAAATTAGATGAACACTAATCGACCGATGACTCCACCCGTGGTTTAGGAATGATCTAATTTCAAAGTTAAATGCAATGTTGAAAATATGGTTGGAAGCTATGTATGTATGCAACCTTATTTTTTGAGCTTAAAGTAATTCAAAGCCAAGTATTGAAAGTGTTTATTCCTTAACAAATTTTGGAACACTTAAGCTTGAATTCTTTTCTAGCCATTGCATATCTTAAAGGATAGATATGCTGGCTTTTTCTTCAATTGTGATCTTTCTTTACTCTTGAACTTGGTGTGCTTTGAAATGTTGACTTTCTTGGAAAGATTGAATAGTAATGATCTTGATAAAAGACTTTCATGAATTCCTCCATTCCTTATCATTCTCTTTGTAATGCTCCAAAAAATACACTCCTTGAATTGATATGAACAATGAAGGTTTTGATTGAGATAGTCACAACTTATCCATCACGCTTTTCCTCTAGTGTGATCTTTATCTTCGTCTTTTGAGATTTAATTTATCAATGCATGCTTTGAAGATTATGTTCAGTCAAGAAAGACAATTATTAGTAAATAAAGCTAATCTTGTTTGTTGTGAACAAAACAGTAATCTAATAATGCAACTCAGAAGATAAGAGCCTGTTTGTGAAGGAATTCTAAAAATATATTTTTCCCTCCAAACTCATTTTCAGTGACACATTCTTTAAAAGCATTTTCTGTTACGTATTTCGATGAATCTACCTTTTCTTCATCCACATATTCTCCTGAATTTGTTTTTCCTACAAAAAAATCTCTTTAAAACAAACTCCAAGCTAGTATTAACCTTCTATTTCTATTTCAAAATAGAAATAGAAATTGAACAAACTAATCACATTACATATTTCACAAGACCCCCAAGTGTTATGCGAATGTCAGCTACTTGTTTTTCATTCTATTTCCATTTTTGAAGTAGGAAATAGAAAGTTTACCGGTAAGCTAACTTTAGTGTCCTGTCAGCACTGTTCTGCAGCTGCAGATGTTGAGTGTCTATTATTTCCATTGCTTCCGTTCGGTAAGTTTTAAACTATTTTCTTTCCCTCTTATTTATGAAGCCATTTCTTTTATCAATACTCAAATTTTGTAAGCGTCAACTGCTGCTAATGCTTTCTGTTCAGAAGCTTCCATTAAGTGTCGGGTACTGAAATTGATTTTACAATGGGAATCTGGGCAGTTTGTAACCATGATGTATACTAAATATCACAAGTTTCTTGATATAAGAAGGATGTTATTTTTCTAAAATGCTGATCTATTGTTTAATTGCACAGAGGCAAATTCTACTTGCTTTTGCCTTTTCAACGCAACTAATCTTGGCCTTCTTTTCTCCCCCTTTCTGAATTTTTTTTTTTATAACTCACGATCTAATTGGATGTATATAATGTACAGTATTTCTTGTATAATGTATGTATATCACTGTACATTTGATGTATTACAAAAGCATAGTAACAGCTTGAATTGTTAGCTCCTAATCTTCATGACTCAAAAGTACTCCTTGTGAAATTCAAATCTTGTGGATGTTTTGTAAGTCATTTCATGTGATAATTTATTCAGCTCCTTTGCCAAGATAGGCATCCCACAGTAGAAAACTCCTGCACGATGATGAGTTATTTCTAGTTAATGATCAATAACAATTAACTTGAAACCTTCACCTGTTAAAGTTGAGTGCAAAATGTGCAGGGACTCAAATGACTAGCTGTTCCTCTCCGGTCTAGTTGCTATGTACTATATGGCATATTGTTATGGCAATAACTTTTCAGCACATTACTTCCTTGCCTTAGACTGAATTTCTATACCCTTTGACAAAATTCATGTTCAGTACATATCAATGATTGTGTCTGTTAATGTTTTTTAATATTTTTATGTTGACTTCTGTTCTGATCTTCAATTTTCTACCTATAGGTGCACATTATAATTTGTTGTAGTATTCTATTTCTATTTATCTATTTGAAATAGAAAGAGAACGCTAATGGGGCATATCTGCTGAGTTCGGTTATGCATGTCAAAAATATTTGAATTAAATAATATCTTTAGCTTGCAGGTCATCATTGAGTCATATGGTTTTCCGTGATCTGGAACAACTTTGACAGCAATGCATCAATGAGAAGATCTAGCCAGCATTTAGGAGAAATCATATGACTTTGTGAAGGTTAATCTCTGTGAATGTTTTTACCTATCGTTGAAAATGGATGCTTTGAAGCTACTTTGTTGAATACTTCTCTCCAATCTGGTCTTGCAAAATGTGTTCTTACCTGGGGAAAAAGAATATTAGAATTACTATTTTGGTTCAATGATATAGTATAATTTTTATTTCAAATTTTTGTGTCATGATTATTCAAGTTCTTGTACTTAATAGGTAACTGGAGGTCATGTAGTCATTATCACACAACTAATGGTTTCATTTGTCCGTGGAAAGGAAACATTGGATCTATGATAGATCTTACTCTTGTGCCAGATACGATATCAACTCCATTCTTAGCATGGTTTAGAGCTTGGACCATGGTGATGAGAGTTGACCGTGCATCCCCCTCTTCATAAACACTTGTTAAATAGTTATGCATCTCAATTTGACCCTGTTTCATTGTGAGCACAAGCGAATTATGGTAATTAAAATCCATGAAACATCCTTTCTAGTATTTAAGATTTCGTTTTTATTTTTGTTTTTCAGTTTTTGGATCAAGAGAGAAGCATTACTTTGTGATCCATCTCAGCAACTTCATTCATCACACCTTTAAACCACTCGAAGGACCCGGGTTCCCTGGTAACCCAGTAGAAATGTGCACACCTTGTCCTCTCCGGTTTCTTCTTTCCACTTGATGCAATGCTTGAAGAGCCAAAACTAGTTGAGCTATCATCTGATTTGGTGGCTTCTGTGTTCGAGTCCTGAATCGGTAACAGCAGCAAAATTGCAGAAGCTTACATAAAATATCTTACTCTTACAGTGGTAAAAAATGTAGGATCAGATATTCAACCATACCACTTGGTCTTCTGGTCTTGTATTGTTTAATAGATCCTTGAGTATACTTATAAAAGGGGTAGCTCCAATTCCAAGTCCCACAAGAAGTAACACATCATAGTTCTGATAGTCCTGTGCTGGAGCACCATATGGTCCATCAACTAGTAATTTAGGTAGACTGCACCATATATATAATCCTAATCAGACTTTCTAGACAATCCCGGGGAATAATTTGGGAAAGTAAAGTCTATTTGATAAAGTTACCCTGTTTGATCGACATTCCCCAATTCTCCAAACTTAGCTCGACCAATTACGCATGTTGAACTGTTATCTTCAGTAAAAACTCTTTTAAGTTCCCGTGTCCAGTCTCCTACTGTGCGGATGTGAACACTGAGGTAGTTGTCTCCTGGAGCTGAAGTCAATGAAAATGGATGCCTATAAAAATATTGAGTTTTATTAATGCTTACCAGCATCAGCATGGTTTGTGTACATATGTGCATAGGTGTATATGTTTAATAAATGTGCAGCTGTCATTCTTCTTACCATTCAAAAGGAGAGATTTTTGGACATTGTAGAAACACATACTGTCCACTTTTGTATTTAAATCCATTTGGCTTTGCCATAATCAAGCTGAAGACACCTCCTGGAAGTACCGAAACCTATAAAGTCCAGAAACACACTGGTAAAATTATTTGTTAGTGTAGATTTTAGGCGTCATTGCTTCTTCTAGTTCATTTTTACTCGAGACTTTGCCAGCTTGCAATGGGGGCTGAAAGGGAGGGTAACACTTTTAGACTTCTTTAGGGTACAGGTTTAATCTCAAAGAAGATATATATAGGGGTATAGATATGTAGCCATTATATGTTTTTTTTTTTTTTTGGCCCCCCCCCATCCTTTTTTTGAGGTGGTGTAGCCATTATATGTTAATCTATGCTTAAGCAGCAGTAATATTATATTTTTCATTCTGTTATAATCATGATACTTCTACAGGGACGTTACTAGTTTGAGTCAGTATTGGTTCACAAATTTGTTTTAACCTGGGATTACCTTTTTGTCTTTATAATCTTTTTCCACTTTTTTTATTGGCATCTACAAATGGGTTTTTGGTTCTCACTTGACTTTGTTTGTTACTACTCCAGACTACACTACTTAAATCTGTTCCGTGACGCTCTTCCGATCTAAGCTTGATACCATATTGTTCCCAAAGTTTAGATTATTTCAGCATCATGAAAGCAAAATGATATCAATTACCTTCAAAATCTGAACTGCGTAATGTTCTGACCTGCATGTTCTTAGACTTCTTTCAGCTCCATAAAGCAACAGCGGAACTAATATGTACATCCATGTCTGTCACATTCAGTAAGATAGTATAACCATGATTTCGTAATTTGAGTTAATTATATAAATATTGTTCATTTGTTAGAGGTCAGTTATGAAGATTTTCTATTCAGTATGCTTACCGTTTTCTGGTACCATTGGTGGACCAAGAACAAGAAGGTCCCATGGACCAGAAGTAGTATGTAGACAACTGCTAGAAGGTGATGAGAATACCAGAAAGCATTGAAGCCTGTCAGTCTGTTGAATGGTGGTGGCAACTTCACCACATTTTTCCGGAAACTTCGTGTTGCTAATGTGAATGCAATCGTCATCAACACTACCATGGAAATTCCGGTCAAGCCTACAACGCCCGTCAGAAGGCTGGCATAGGTGGGTTTTATATTATTGAAGTCTGATGCTATGAGTGCAAAATTTTCTACACGACGCTCTTCCGATCTCACACGAGGAAAATCACAGAACATATGGTTTCCTGCATGTAGCATGATTCCAATTGCTATAGCGCATGCTATCATCTGTGAATTAAAAGCCAGTTATTGTGGGTAGATAGATGCATTAGAGATTGGAGATTTGAATGACTGGGAAAATGCTTTACTTTGTGTTAATTTCTCACCTTGTGGAAGTTAATGTTGTCGTCAGAAGGGATGAATAGTCTGGCTCTTGTAGATCTTAACCATGTTAGTATATTCCGACAGACTGGTAAAAGTATGAGAGCCATGTTAAGTTTAACCGTCTCGGCTGCTCCTTTGGCTGTTGTTAAACAGTATCCCATTACTTGAAATGCTGCCTTGTGCCGGTACTGGAGGAACTTCCAGGTGAAAAGTCCAGCCATGGCCATCACCCACAGTAGTAAAATCCAACCCCTTTGCCAATTGTCTAATAGGAGGCACTTGAGTGTCGACCAGATTTTATTTACGACGTTTCTGGGTTTGAGGGCACTGAGATTCTGGCTCCATCCTACACTAGCTGTGCTTAGAGGTCTGCTGTAGTTCATGTAGCTATCCCTTTGTAGCAGAAGTGTCTCCAGCTGCCATAGCTGAATTAACACAAATAACTGATGCATTTATTTCTCAACTTGCAATGTATTTAATTAAAAATCGTTTTGTTAAGATCATGCTATTCTTTATGAAGGTAGATTATTGGATTCTTTTTAATTTCAATTACTCGTAGTGTTTCTTATCTTATGGGAAAATTTTCTGAAATCATGTTTAATCGAAGCAGATTTAGCTTTCTTCTTGATAATAATATTAGAATAATTCTATTGGGACAAATTAGTAGACAAAAAGTGTAACAAAATAAAAATGTGGTCCATGTGATTATTATTGATGAAAATGTGATGTGATGTGTAGAAAAATAAAATCTTGTCATGTGTCAGTTTTGTTTAAGTTTTTATATATCCTTTTGTTCAAATAGCATAACTCATAATATTATTATAAATAGGTAGCTCCAATCATTGTGTGTGATATAAGTAAAGGGAAATTGGAAAAGTCTATTTGTGCATATATTTTGTACAAAATTTTTTACATAAAATGGTATAACATAATTATAGAGTTAATTTTCTCAATAAATCTATTTATAGGAAATGACTTACCTAATGTTTTAGCCACAAGACACTTGGTAGAATTTAACCTTCTCACACATCACATGAGTTCAAATTATAGGCCATCACATATCACATGCGTGTATGTAAAAATATATGTAAAACCTTGATGTACAAATGAAATTTGATCTCTTATTTTTAAGGTGATATGACATGTGACATAACTTATCAGTTTGTGTAAATTATTCTTAAAAACTCATTAGTTTTGCAAATATGGGAATTATTGTCCATTTCTATTATTGGAACAATTTTTTTATATATTTATTTGCATCAAGTTACATCAACCAAATTGTGAAAAGATGAAGCTCGTCAAGATAGTGTATTTCGTGTCGCAACCATGGCGTGGCATGTATGCTTTTGAAAGAGGCAGTTGGTAAGGTGGGGGCTTTTTTTAATTATTAATCATATATATATATATATATATGCATGCTTACATATTTTTAAATTCTCTTATTTTTCTCACTTTATCAAATTTGAATGAATCACGCTACTTAAACAAATGAGAAAGCGAAAGTGTTGATAAAAAAGGATTTTGAAATTACTTTATTACCCCAACATGCCAACACGAGATAGAAAATACATGTAGGTATAATAAGATAAATTTATACTTCTTTTATTACCATTTTTATCAACCTTTTAGTTCATATAGAATAGAATTGTTCAATTTGAATTTATTCAAAATAATCACATCCACATATCTCTTAAACTCGAAGGCCTATTATACTATATAAATTTTTATCATTCAACACTACTCTTCCTCTCTCTTATTTCTCATAAAAATATATTTTTTTGTGAATGTAAACATGACGCATAAAGAAACTATGATGGTCACTAGTAAAAAAATAAAAGGTAAGTATGCTAATACACAGTTATTTATCATGAAAATGACACGTCATAATAATAAAAATAATAATGTAAGATATGCAATTGGAGCAAATGATTGATACCTCGATGTAGCCAAGGTTGTCCGGGTCAAGTTCTTCCATTATCAAAGAGGCGTATTCCTCTGCACGTTCTTTCAAGTTTGACAGTTTATTTGCAGAAGCACTCAGCATTATTAGCTGTTTTTTTAAGATGATATACATAAATAAATAAGTATGAAAATCACATGAGAAGACTATTCTTTAACAACCCTTCAAAGCAAAAAATATATATATAATAATAATAAAATTAAAAATTAAAAAAAATTGACGACCGTTCTTTCACAAATGTTGCACTACCCACTACTTGTGCATTTCCTACAAAAGATTAGGAACGACCCATCCATCTTTTGCTTTCTTCATAATCAAATATGATAATATGAGAGAGAGAGAGAGAGAGGGGTCAACAATTAATTATATAGCATTTTTGATTTGGTGAAGTAACATAGAAAATGATCACACCTCATATCATCTAGAATTAAACTTCCCATCTTGAAATTGAGAAATTTTAATTATATAATAATATATAAAAGGGAAAAAATTTCTGATATTAAATGAATACTTACTTCATCTTCTATGGTCAAATTAAGAATCGACTTGTAGATTTATAAGGCCTAATTTATTATTAAATTAAGTCAATGTATTATTAAATTAAGACTCTTAAAAGCAGGGGCAGATTTAGGGGATTGCCGCGGAAACTGCTTTCTTCTGTTGCTACCTTCTAGTTAAAATCCTTTGATAAACCTTTGAATGAAAAACTAAAAATATATATATATATATATATATTTTTGTATTTCAATTAAAAATAGTCAACTTTCAGCTACCATTTTATTATCTTTTAGCTACTCTTCAACTTGAAAGAGATCGGAAGTGGATTCTCCATCGCTGGATACTTACTAGAGAAATTTTTTCATAGTATGAGACATTCTCAAGTCATAGTAACACAAAGGTGAGTTAGCTACATTTGATTGGAGTTAGGGCTCTGAACTCGGAGCCTGGTCTATTTTTCTAGAAAATTCACACATATAATACCTTGTTTAGTAGAAAATATTGAATCATTATGGTATATATGAGAGAGGAGGGAAATTCAAGAAGGGACAAGTATTGTTTGAACTCAGGATCTCTGACCTAAAATACGAACATCTTAACTACTAGAGTACAATTCGAACCGCAAGAAATTTATTTATTAGTTTCAATAACATTTTTAAATAATAATTATAGAATAGAAAAGGGTAATTCACGCCTAACGTCCCCAATATTTCAACTATTAATAGATCACGTTTCTAACCTTTATTTTTCCTCCTGTAGGTCTCCAACCTTTTAAGAATCCCCGTCCAAGTTCATGGCAATGGAATCCGTCAATTTCTTCTGTTAAACTAGGTATTTTTTGTAAAAGACAAAAAAATAAATATTTTAATTAAAAAAGAAAAAATGGGGGAGGAGGACTCCTCTCTTTCTAGCTAACACTTTCGACAGTCTTTTTTTTTTTTTTTTGAAAGGGGGTGTCCCCAAAAATTCTGGGAAGAGAACCACCCCCTTATTGGTGGGAATAGGGTGGCCCCCTCCATTCCCACCAATCAGGGGGGTGTTCTCTCCCTATAGGGAGAGTAATACTCTCTCTAGAAGGGCTCGGGGTGTGCCTCTGCGGTGCGCCGGAACGGAAGCCCATTTTTTTTAATTAAAATATTTGTTTTTTGTCTTCTATCAAAAATACTCTCAGTTTAACAGAAGAAATTGACGGATTCCGTTGCTAGGAATTTGAACAGGGATTTTTTAAAAGGTTAGGGACCTACAAGTGGAAAAATAAAGTTTGAAAATGTGATCTATTAATACTTAAAATGTTAGGGGCATTAGGTCTAAATTATCCAATAGAAAAAATAAAACTAAACTTGCAAGTAAGATAGATAAATTACAGCTTGTCAGTTTGAAGAAGTTGAACAGAAACGGATTTACCTCTTGCACTTCTTCTCTGGTGATTCTTCCATCTCCATTGCTATCAGCCCTGTAATAATAAATCATCAATCAGTCACAGAAAAATTAATCAGAGCGAGAACGTCGTAATTTTCGGGGCAATACATGTCGAAGAAAATCTGCAGACGTGCGTCAAAACTCTGGTCCGACATTTGGCGCCAATAATCATGCAGCTCCGCCTTCTTTATTTTCCCCACCTTCTGCCGCCTCCTCCTCGCTAACGCGTCAAACACCGCTACCGCAAACTCCTTCGAATCCGTCATCCCTGTTTATGATCATTGTATACATATCACCAGATCGACCGATGATCATTTAAAAAAAAAAAATTAATAATAATTTGGAGACAGAGGCATAGCAAGAAGACAGTTACAAGTATAGTCGAAATTTGAAAACATCTAACCGAAATATTAAAATTTTTTTAAAAATTATTTCAAAGGGTTAAAAAAGGATTTTTTTTTCTAAAACGGGGATATTTGGCGATTAGAGTAGCTACCCCTAGATCCACCCCTGTTTGAGGACATATATCATACACAATCCTGTGCTAACACTAGCGGATGGTGAGCACCATCTACTGACGTGAACACCAGTGTGTGTAGACTCGACAATTGAAACCCACCAATAAAGAAAAGAGACACTAAATATTCTTGACCGATCCATTTAAGAGGTACCACTAGCTGAGTGGTGGTAAGAAAATTTTCACATACATAGTGCATACCTATGCATTCTCCAAAGTCTTCTCTGGAGAGCAAGCCATCTTTAGCCATGGCGTCAAACCGAGCCTCGACTTGTTTCCAGAGCACATTAGAGTCGTTGGATTCACCGGTGTTTTTGCTAATGAATCTCAACCCTCCAAGAGCTCTCTGAGCGCTGGATTTACTCCTCACGAGTTTCGCCTTCATCTTCATCAGCTCCCGTGCCGACGTCAGAGCCGCCTGGTGTTGCTCCTCCGCCGCCGCGGACGACGACCGCCACGACAGCTTCCGGCGAAACTTCGACGTACTCCTCGCCAAAAATCCACCTTCCTCTCCTCCTCCTCCACCTGTACTAGTAGTAGCCGGCGCGACACTACACAAGACAATGGAATTATCGTCAAGCTCGAGCGTAACCTCAACAAAATCATCACCATTGCCTTTGTTTCTTCGCAAATCGTTGAGAAAAGTCGACAGCATTGCGCCTCCAACCCCATATTCCGGCCCCTCGGAGAGGGAACCTTCCGGCAAGTCAAAGTTCTGGCTGTAACTCGACCGTTTCGAACTGCTTCCAAACGACGCCGACCTGATCATCGTGATACGCAATCAGTGATCATTCATACGCCGGATCGATCGCCTGAAAATTTCGACGGAAGATAATTGGGGAAATGAGGCGGCGGATTGAATTGAATCACACGCTTCGTCCCTGAAACAGCTAAAACAAGCACCTCTCAACCGATTCTCTGAGCACACAAATTCAACGCCTGTGGCTATCGAGAGTAGTTGGCCTTTTGTTCTAAATAATAACCAACCAGACGAGACTCGTCCCGGTGTCGTGCTTCCATTATATATATATATATATACACACACAAACACACACTTGAGGGTTTAAACGTTACTAATAATCAATCACCTAATAATTAATTAATTACTGCTCTCCCTAACTAACGTTGGTCTATGGTGGGTAGAGGAATGGCATGGAAACATGCTACGTAGACACACAGAGTCAGATCGAATTCTTATATGGAGTATGAATGTCAATAAAAACATGTTACGTGACTGTTTTCTATTGGTAGTCTGACTTCATACACAGAGCCCGATCTGACTAATAGATGCACATTTATAGACACCCGTTATATGTGACGTTTTTCTTCTACTAGAAATTTTAATTAAGAGATTGAGTGAAACTATTAATAGTTTTATGAAATCAATATTAGTTTTATATGTGGGCTATAAAAATATGCTAAAAGCTTTAGATCAGGGCTTATAAAATTAGTGGAGGGAAATACACGACTTAAGGGTATCTTCATAGCAAAGATCTCTATCAAAATTAATAGCGGTACGTACCATGTACGTAAAATTTTGTACTGCAGGTTGAGTCCTTTTCCCTTGAATCCCGGCTTCCGTCCGCAGTAAATTTGTGTCCCCTTTTCCTTGAATGCTGCCCCATTTCTATAATTTGCTATTTCCCATGGATTCCTTTTGTTTTTATAAACGCACAAATTTCCGTTTCAAGTTAAAAAAAACACATTTTTATCATGATTGCCACACAAGCATGATAATACACACATTTGACTGCTAATTAAAAACACTTCAAATTTATTTGTGAATTTAAATTTCAACTTTTAAACACATGTCAACACTATATTTAATCACATATTTGATTTGACTTAAATTCTTACATTATTTTAATCATTACCTATACATGGCACAATCGAGTCTCAACACCTATACAAAATTTAAATTTTAAATCCATTTATAAATTCACCCATTTATAATTAGTTACTAAGCAATAATAGAGTTGTGCTACATAAACAAAACCACATACAGAAAATCTAACAAAACTGACACAAAACACAATCTTTTTTCAACACGTCACATCACTTTTCCATCAACACTTATCACATAATCACTTGTCAATTTTATTGTCTCTTTTTGTCCATTTAGATTTTTCCTAATATATTAACATAGTAAGAAAATTTCAAAAAATGACCCTTTAAAAATTGCACTTTTCTAAAATACACGTCTACAAACACGTGCAAAAATGTCACACTCACTATTTTTGGATAGAAATGCCTCCAGACAAATAATAGTCTCAACAAATAATAGTCGAGATTAACATTTAAAATATGGACAGGTGATGTATAAACTCCTCATTAGAGGAGCCATGCACCTGGTTTCTTAGAATTTTCGTGGATCTACACATTATGGACGGTTTAGAATTCACATGTGAAAATGTATCCTTTACAGGCACACAATTGACTAGCAAAAAACTTCTTCAATATTGTTGACAAATAATGTCTGCGATCTACATTTAAACTGTAAATGTAAACAATAGGAATGGTCTAGAATGCATGTGTTAAAAGGAAAAATATCCTAGCTTTCCTCTCCTAATTTTTTTTTTTTTTTGGAGTTCACGTTTTAATTTATGGTCATTTTCCAATGTGCATCATGAGTATTAAGAGCAAGAACAGTCAAATTAACTTTTAAAAAATATTTAAAAATAAAATGAGGCAATAATTAGACAAGGGCATGTAGGATATTACTATCGAAATTTGGTCCTTTTTGCACAACTTATTAGAAGGTATCATTTTTGAACTTACATTTTTAAGTTTTGCCATTTTAAAAATTTCACCTATTATTTTATATATTTATTTTTATTATTATTTTTTTTTTGTGTACATATTGTTGGAACTCTATATTTAACAAATTGTTGTGACAAATCTTAGTACTATACAAGTTCATGTAACATATAATATAAACAAAGTAATAATTGAATAGTTTCTTGTAGTGAACCATCCATCCATGCATTGTCATATATGGGTATGAGTGAACATTAATGTGCCCTTATAAGGGTTTATTAAAATATTTGATATGTATGTGGATCAATAACATCTCAAAAATTTTACGAAAATTAAACAAAGTAAATATTACTCTTTAATTTTATGCCAAACAGATATATTCACACAACATTTTTTTCATATACATATCTACACCTCATTTTAGTTGAAATGTGGTCCTCTATGGAATGATCACATGCTATTACATGCACAATTACATATACAATTTTCCATAATTAGAATATTATTACAAAGCTGGTACTTTATTTATTATTATTATTATTATTATTATTATTATTATTATTATTATTATTATTATTATTATTTTTTAAACAAAGATGGTACTTGATCACAAGAATTATGCTCAGAATTTTCGGTTGTTTGGAGTTATCTTTAGCCTTTGTTTTATCCTGCTCTTATTAGTCTTTTTTTCTTTCCTTTTTTATTTTATTTAATTTTTTTTTATGATGCTCCCTCAAGCGCAATGATCCGGGTAGGACACTCAGCTTGGAACGATGAATTAAAAAGGGCTTACGAGCAAGAAGCATAGTAAGAGAATTAACTAGCTAGTTGGCCGAGTGAACATAAGAGATGGGAAGCGCCGACACTTGATGATGCACAAAATGGAAATCTGTGGCATTGTACCTTATACGAGAGTGGAAGACAAGATTGGAGCATACATAAACAGCTCCAACATTGTTACAATAAACAATAGGTGTAGAAGCACGAGCAAATGCATGAGCTAATTAAGCTCGGTGGTTGCCACAACAAAATCTCAGTTAGGCCTCTATGAAGAGCGAGCAATTGTGGACTGTTTCTTGGAGCTCCAGCTTATTGGGTTGCGACCCTTAAAGACTATATGTGTGTGTGTGTGCGCGCGTGTGTTCGAGTAGATGACGGGTGTGATCGTCACCTACCCGATCGGCATCGACAAAGTCCTTAAGATTAAGATCAGTGTCTGAATTAATGAAACAACAAATTTTAACAAAATTTTCAATTTCATTAGGGAAAAATTAGTTAATTTTTATTAGGATTAGATAGTTTTGCTTTGTTCCAAAAAGGTCATTTGCAGCTAGCAAAGAGGCCATTTGCATGCTTGAAAAATTGGGGGGAAATGTAATCTTAAATAGTTCCTTTTCACCGGTTTCGATTTTTAAATTGTGCTTACGTCCTCTCTCTGTATATAACATAAGCTTTGAAACTGTTAAAGAATCACTGTCAAGTTGATAATGAATCCAATGTACACACTCTGACTGGAATATTACAGATGTCTAGAGTTCATCACATAAAAAATAAAAATAAAAAAAATTTAATAAAATATAACAAAAATCAAACGTTACAGATTGACTAAATGCAAATAACTTCAAATCATCAACCACCTCTATATTATATTCTGCCAATTAAATTTTTGACTAGACTAGGCAAGAAAGATAAACCTACCACTATCCATGATGATGCTAAATTGATCCCATTGATAGGCAAGATAGGATTAATGAACTTATGGGTGGATTTATGAAATGTTGGGATGGATGTATCATGTATGGTATTGAAAAAAGTTAAGGACTCAATTAATAGAAAGTGCAAAGGTTGAAGACCATAACTTTTATTATTATTATTTTTTATTTTATTATTAATTTTTATTTTTATTTTTTGAGAAAGAAGTTCTTTTATTCTTCATGCAAGGTACCCCGTAAGGGAGAAATAAACTAAGGAAGGAATACAACCGAATCAGTGGTTGATCATTGGTGAGCTAATAGCATAAGAGACTAGATTATGCATTATTTTATTCTTTATCTCTCGGAATATATATACATGAACCACAATTTAGAGAACGTAGGATAGCAAGAATATGGTGTAAAATCGGCTCCAACTTCTATTATAAAATTGCTTATAGAGAAAAAGAAAAGGTGAAGTTTCATGTTTCCCCTAATTGTCTATAAATTATTTTTATAAATACTTTATAACCTTTGTTAATTTCAAAAAAATACTAGATAATATTGTTGGGAATTAATATAAATTCCCCGATTACACCCGTAGGACCGTTGTTCAAGGAATTTAATTGAGACAAGAAAAATAAAAGACGAAGACGAATTTAACGGACTGTCAAAGCTTTCCACTATATGATTAAAGTCACTACAATCATACAGAATTTTCACTCGCCAAAAACTATCCCCCAAGTATAACAAGAAAAATATACCAAGTTTTACCGCATCTACCAATTTCTACTCTTTGCCTAACCAGTGAAGACTTAAAGAAATCCCAAGACGCTAAGCTACTATTTTTCTTCACAAGACTCTCTGACCCGACTCAAGTGGCGCCCCGAGTTTTACCACACCTAATTTTCTACCCTTTGAACAAACCACAAAGAGTTACAAGAAAACTCTTCAAGGTGCTAGACTCACTAATTTTTCTCTCAAATCACTTGTACCATTTGTGTATAAAAGAAGAAGAAAACATCTCTATTTATAGGCTTCGTTTCCTTGGAAGACAAGACAATCCTTCTATGATTTGGATTCATTTTCCTTCTAGGATTCTTCTTCTTTCCCTTTCCTTTTCCTTTTCAACTTTGGATTATTTTTTGCAACAAACCC